>JAKOGI010002594.1:22500-90000 GCA_029747015.1 Carnegiea gigantea | reverse complement strand
TTATAGAAAATCAAATGAATTAACTGGTTTTTCAAATCGGTCTTTCAATTTTCCGGTTCGATTTTTCAGTTTCGGTTTTTTTTGCTCACCCTAACAGTGGGCGGCAATGGGGCGCGGTGTGCGGGTGGTAGCATAATGTTTGGCGTTTGGGTGGTTTTTTTTTGTTTTGGTTTATAATTTCTATTACATTAATTAAATAAAATGTTGCAAAAAATTATTAAGAAACTTAGTAGCTTGATGGTTACAGACTTTCCACATTTTCCCTGGACCTTTCCCAAAGGTTAGTGGTTCAAGTCCATATGAGGTGGTGGGGACGGTGATTTAAATGTTTTTCTTACTTTATTGCCGCAGGCGGGGGTAAATGGTTATTAAGTTTATTATTATTTTGGTGCAAGCCTTTTAGTACCTTTTCTTCCTCTATACTTTATTTTCCGTTTGATATTTTTTCCACTATTAAAATCTTTATTTTCTTTTTATTACCATGATGGTTATTAATTTTATTATTTTTTTGGCTCAAGCCTTTCAGCACCTTTTCTTCCTATATACTTTATTTTCCTTCTGATATTTTAGGTAAAATGTTGTAAAAAATTATTAAGAAACTTTGTAGCATGATGGCTATAGGCTTGCCACATTTTTCTTGGACCTTTCCAAGAGGTTAGTGGTTCAAGTCTGTATGATCTGGTGGATCGTTTGTTTAAATGTTTTTTTGCAATTTATTACCGCAGGCGAGGGCTAAATGGTTATTAAGTTTATTATTATTTTGGCTCAAACCTTTTAGTACCTTTTCTTCCTCTATACTTCATTTTCCTTTTGATATTTTTTCCACTATTAAAATCTTTATTTTCCTTTTATTACCATGATGGTTATTAATTTTATTATTATTTTGGCTCAAGCCTTTTAGTACCTTTTCTTCCTCTATACTTTATTTTCCTTCTGATGTTTTACGTAACACGTTGCAAAAGATTATTAAGAAACTTTGTAGCTTGATGGTTACAGGCTTGCCACATTTTCCCTGGACCTTTCCAAGAGGTTAGTGGTTCAAGTCTGCATGATGTGGTGGGTCGTTGGTTTAAATATTTTTTTGCACTTTATTATCGCATGTGGGGGTAAATGGTTATTAAGTTTACTATTATTTTGGCTCAAGCCCTTTAGTACCTTTTCTTCCTCTATACTTTATTTTCTTTTTGATATTTTTTTCACTATTAAAATCTTTATTCTCGTTTTATTACGATGATGGTTATTAATTTTATTATTATTTTGGCTCAAGCCTTTTAGTACCTTTTCTTCCTCTATACTTTATTTTCCTTCTGATATTTTAGGTAAAATATTGCAAAAAGTTATTAAAAAACTTTGTAGCTTGATGGTTACAAGCTTGCCACATTTTCCCTGGACCTTTCCAAAAGGTTAGGGGTTCAAGTCTGTATGATGTTGTGGGTCATTGATTTAAATGTTTTTTTGCACTTTATTACCGCATGCAAGGGGTAAATGGTTATAAAGTTTATTATTATTATGGCTCAAGCCTTTTAGTACCTTTTCTTTCTCTATACTTTATTTTCCTTTTGATATTTTTTCCACTATTAAAATCTTTATATTTCTTTCATTACCATGATGGTTATTAATTTTATTATTATTTTGGCACAAGCCTTTTAGCATCTTTTCTTTCTCTATACTTTATTTTCCTTCTGATATTTTCGGTAAAATGTTGCAAAAAATTATTAAGGAACTTTGAAGCTTGATGGTTACAGGCTGCCACATTTTTCCTGAACCTTTCCAAGAGGTTAGTGGCTCAAGTCTATATGATGTGGTGGGTCATTGGTTTAAATGTTTTTTTTGTACTTTATTTCCGCAAGCGGGGGGAAATGGTTATTAAGTTTATTATTATTTCGGCTCTAGCCTTTTAGTACCTTTTCTTCCTCTATACTTTATTTTCCTTTTGATATTTTTTTCACTATTATAATCTTTAATTTCCTTTTTATACCATGATGGTTATTAATTTTATTATTATTTTGGCTGAAGCCTTTTAGTACCTTTTCTTCCTCTATACTTTATTTTTCTTCTGATATTTTAGGTAAAATGTTGCAAAAAATTATTAAGAAACTTTGTAGCTTGATGGTTACAGGCTTGCCACATTTTCCCTGGAGCTTTCCAAGAGGTTAGTGGTTCAAGTCTGTATGATGTGTTGGGTTGTTGGTTTAAATGTTTTTTTGCACTTTATTACCGCAGGCGGGGGGTAAATGGTTATTAAGTTTATTATTATTATTTTGGCTCAAGCCCTTTAGTACCTTTTCTTCCTTTATACTTTATTTTCCTTTTGATATTTTTTTCCACTATTAAAATCCTTATTTTCCTTTTATTACCATGACGGTTATTAATTTTATTATTATTTTGGCTCAAGCCTTTTAGTACATTTTCCTCCTCTATACTTTTTTTTCCTTCTGATATTTTAAATAAAATGTTGCATAAAATTATTAAGAAACTCTGTAGCTTGATAGTTACAGGCTTGCCACCTTTTCCCTGGACCTTTCCAAGAGGTTAGTGGTTTAAGTCTGTATGATGTGGTGGGTCGTTGGTTTAAATGTTTTTTATACACTTTATTACCGCATGCGGGGGGTAAATGGTTATTAAGTTTATTATTATTTTGGCTCAAGCCCTTTAGTACCTTTTCTTCCTCTATAGTTTATTTTCCTTTTGATATTTTTTCCACTATTAAAATCTTTATTTTCCTTTTATTATTTTATTATTATTTTGGCTCAAGCCTTTTAGTACATTTTCTTCCTCTATACTTTATTTTCCTTCTTATATTTTAGGTAAAATGTTGCAAAAAATTATTAAGAAACTTTGTAGCTTGATGGTTACAGGCTTGCCACATTTTCCCTGGGCCTTTCTAGGAGGTTAGTGGTTCAAGTCTGTATGATATGGTGGGTTGTTGGTTTAAATGTTTTTTGCACTTTATTACTGCAGGCGGGGGGTAAATGGTTATTAATTTTATTATTATTTTGGCTCAAGCCTTTTAGTACCTTTTCTTCCTCTATACTTTATTTTCCTTTTGATATTTTTCCACTTTTAAATCTTTATTTTCCTTTCATTAGCATGATTATCTTTTTTTACAATATACGAAATTTTTCTTTGATAATAAAAGATGTATGAAATCTTTCAAGATATTGTTGCTCCTTTTCTTTCCTAGTAATTTACGAAACCCTAATAATTCAAAGTCTATAAATTCAATCTGACTCTGCCAACTTATAGCAACAATTACTTATCAATTTATTTGATAAAATCATTTACCATCATCTCATTCTCAACAATCCCTTGATAAAATCACTCAATGTCTATCTTGCTCAACTTCTTAAATAGGTATGTTAAATTGCATCCCTTATTTGCTAATTAAAAGCATAGATTTATGAGTACAAAGTCATATTTTTATTTACCTTGAATTTCTTGGTATGTTGATTGTGTTAAGTTATTTCTTTTTTTTTTTTTGAATATGATTGTATTAGTTATGAATAAATTTTCAACATAATTATTTAAACTAATAATTATGAGTGTTATCTTATTTAGGCTTATATGTTTTGAGTGGTTTTGAGTAGGTTTAAATTTTAATAGACATATGTATTCACATGTATAATTTAAATTTTGTTTGATCATGTTTTTTGAAAAATAAATATAATATATTTTTTGAATGCAAGAGGAATACATAATATGAGAAGTACTTATTGGTGCTTATTGGTTAAGCATGTTGTATTATGTTGAATAGTTGAATTGTGTTGAGTTGTGCTGAATTATGTTGAATTGTACTGAATTATACTAAATTGATGTGAATTATGATGAATTCTACTGAACTATGCTGAATTGTGCTACATTAGGTTGAATTATGCTGAATTGTGCTACATTAGGTTGAATTATGTTGAATTGTGCTTAATTATGTTGAATTGTGCTAAATTAGTAAGTGATAAAATTTGGAGTATTGCCTCTCTTTTTTTCCACGTTGTTTTTATTGACACATAAGCATGAGCAATGAAAATGGTGGGAAATTTGTGGTTGAATACAGCGCATGAATAGTTTAACTCTTGTAAAGAGTAAAGCTAGAATAGTTTAGGATTTAGATGATGAATCTATGGGCATCATCAGGCACAAAAATTCAAGATTTCACCATGAGAGATATGACAAAATTGATACTCAGATCTTTGGATTTATGTGGTCAATTTTATGAAATATAAAATGGTGGGAAATTTGCGGTTGAATACGGTGCATGAATAATTTTACTCCTGTAAAGAGTAAAGCTAGAATAGTTTAGGATTTAGATGATGAATCTATGGGCATCATCAGGCACAAAAATTCAACATTTCACCATGAGAGATATGACAAAATTGATACTCAGATCTTTGGATTTATGTGGTCAATTTTATGAAATATAAAATGGTGGGAAATTTGCGGTTGAATACGGTGCATGAATAATTTTACTCCTGTAAAGAGTAAAGCTAGAATAGTTTAGGATTTAGATGATGAATCTATGGGCATCATCAGGCACAAAAATTCAAGATTTCACCATGAGAGATATGACAAAATTGATGCCCAGATATTTGGATTTATGTGGTCAATTTTATGAAATATACTTAAAATCAAAAGGCTTTGGAATTTGACAGAAACGAGCATGCAAGAGTAGAAGATATGGTTATCCAACTTCAAATATATTTAAATGTTCTGCGAAGGGTGAACATGATCCCAAGTGCATAAATAACCCTAATAGGAAAAGCAAGACAAAAGAGTTAAGAAAATGTGCTTGTCCAGTAGAGATTCGATTCAAATGGAGCAAAGAAGCAGACCATTAGATTGTTACTAGATTTGCCGCTGAACATACACGTACTGTTACAAAACTGCGACATATGAGATACTTCTGGTTAGCAAATATGTAATAATTTTTTAAATTTTATACTTATTGTTTTGTATATAATGTTCTTAAATGCATGTTCCACGTTTATTTTAAATGAAAAAAATAGATCTCACAGGAAAATTTCAGAGGAGGAAAAGAAAGAAATGGAACAGATGTATGATGTTGGCATTCCTCCGCGTTGCATACATCGATCTACAGAAAATCGGGTTGGAAGCATTGAAGAACTTTCTTACCTAAAAGCTAACATGGAAAATCATCTCTACAACCATACAGGAAAAGAAAGATGTTGGGCTGACTTACTACCTGAGATATATTGAGGATGATGAGGATAGATTAGAAAATAGATTTTGGTGTGACAGGACATTGTGCTTAGATTATAAAACTTTTAAGCATGTTCTTGCTTTTGATAACACATACAAATATAATGAATATAATAAGCCACTTGTCATACTTTTTGGTACTAATCATAATTTGAAGACAGTGACTTTTGGATGTGCTCTAGTAAGGCATGAGAACAAATCCTCTTTTATTTGGGTTTAGGAGTAGTTAGTTGAAGTGGGAGATGGACAAAACCCAGAGACAGTTGTGACAGATGGTGGCAAAGCTATGACCAATACAATTAAGTTGGTATGTCTGAAAGCAAGACATCAATTATGTCTGTGGCATCTAATGAGAAACGTGCAATCAAATAGCGTCACCGAATATCAGATTCCAAAAGATTTTGAAGTTGGTTGGTAAGAATTACTGTCTTGTTATGGCGTACAACATAGGAAGTGAGCAATCAACTTGTACAATGATAGGGAGAAGTGGGCAGAAGTGTATCTACGTTGATATTTCTTTGTTAGTATCTAAATAACTATTTCAACTCATTTATCCGTTGTTCACAGTTTTAGAAACATTATTTAGTATTTACTCTTTGTCCATTGTTGTAGAGATCAGGAGTATGCAAAGAGTTGAGTCAATGCATAGAACAATAAAAGTAGGGACTAGATCTAGACATCAAGTTATACAGACTTGTCCAATTGCAAGAACAAGTAATATCATAACAACAACACAAAGATGAACACAGTGATCATACAACAATTCATACATATTTTGTTATAGAGGGAGTTCTTTGCAGCATCAAGTCACATGCAGCAAAACTATATACAAGAAATTGTTCCAACCTCTTATGCAAGGAGATGACCTTTAAGTCAACATATGTTGCATAAGGCAAGAAAAAAAAAGCTGAAGGTCTCAATACGGCTATTTTCTATTAGTTACAAGATGTTGAATGTAAGTAAACTTGGTATTTAGTGATTAGGTATGATGCACATAATACGACGTGTTATTGTTGGATGAAGCTAGAATTGGTAGATTTTCTATGTCGCCACATATCTGCAGTCATACAATATGCAAAAATGAAAGAGATTCCAAGTGGTGTAATCTTCGAAGGTGGACGATTGAGGCTCAGCAACTAATGCAGCTGAATGAAGATAGCTTTGCACATGAAGAGCAAGATAACATATATGATACAAGTAGGAGAATAAGGTTGTAATTTCAATAGGGGCACCAAAAGGGAAAAAATCTAGTGCTTGTAGCAAATGTCATCGTATAGGTCATACCATATGTACTTGTCCAAAAGTTGGCAATACTAAATCTGTTGGCGAAAACCAAGGGAAGATTTTGACCATGACTACGTAGATAGAGTGCGTGAGCACTTAATGAGCACCATGTCTAATTCCTACGTCAAAGATCAAATGCCAAAGGTAATCATCAATACTTATGTATATATACCTTGAACAAAATAGTTCTATCAAAAAACGTGTTTGTTAAACATGAAGGTTGTCTTCAATGAAGAAGTTGAGACTTTGGAGAACAGTCCTGAGATTGTTGAGTGGAGTCCGAGAGAGGGTTCGTGATTCTATGGAATAGTTGCATAAATTATATTATTCGAATAAATTTGTCAATGATATTGACTTTTTTTTGTGGAATTAAAACTTCACTATGATGCTTTTTGATGTTTTCTCTTTTCTCTCTTTTCAAATTTATTATAGAGCCCTTCAACACATGCATTCTGTTTTTTAAATTTATTATATTTTGGAAAATAAAATAACTCAAGTAAAAATATCAAACGTATCAATCAAAATAAAATAAGTAAAAAAATTCCAAATGCAACCGCTTGTTCTACAATTAGTTTCTTAGTCTGTTGATTTAAAATCTGTCACATTGAATTCACTGGCCATGAGTTTCAGTACATACTTCAATCGCTCCACCCTCATTTCATTTGACTTCCCAATGGTGAGTGATTTTATCAAATAAGTTGATAAGTAATTGTTGAATGAAGCGGTCAAATAAGATTGAATTTATAAACTTTGGGTCCTTAGGGTATCGTAAATTACGGAGAAAGGAAAGGACCAACAATATCTTGAAAGATTTCATATATCTTTTTTTATCAAAGAAAGATTTCATATATTGTAAAAAAAAAAAAAGATAAACATGCTACAGCAAGGAAAATAAAGATATTAATAGTGGAAAAAATAGCAAAGGAAAAATAAGCACGAAGGAAGAAAAGGTATTAAAAGGCCAGTGCCAAAAAAAAAAAAAAATCAAAAACCATTTCCCCCCTGCAACGGCAAAGTGCAGAAAGATTAAAAAATAAAAAACATTTAACACTCAACCCCCGCCCTGTGAGGATTTAAAACATTGACCTCTTAGAAGAGTTCAGGGGAAATACGTTAAGCCACTAACCATAAGACTAGAAAGCTACTTGTTGATTTTCTTACCAAATTTTATATAATTAATGCAGTGTAAATTATAAACCAAAACAAAAAAAAATCTATCCAAATGCCAAACTCTACGCTACCACCCTCGCTCTGCACCCCATTGCCAGCCACCGTGATTGTCATACTCTGGTGGGAAATGGCGAGCCTGCCGGTAGCCGCCCAGAGCCCGTCGTCGTAGAGATGCGCTGGCCACTGTGGTTGTTGTCCGGAGAATTCTCACTGGATTTTTTCCACCCAACATTACCATGTCATCGAAAAATTTGAATACTCACCGGAGGAGTTGAATGCTTGCTGGAAAATTTTAAGGCGAATGGTGAGGCATATTAAATTCCAAACAAGCCTTACAAAAATAATTTTTCCTCCAAATTTAAAAATGTTTTATGATTTTTATATTACATTTTCGTTCATTTAAAAACAAAAAAAAAAACGAAGGTTTGGATCATGGTATAACAAATGTATGGTTTAGATTTACCTAGTTGTGGTGGTTTTCTCTATCTTTATTTTCCTTTTGCTAGCATGATTATCTTTTTTTTACAATATATGAAATCTTTCTTTGATAAAAAAAGGTATATGAAAATTTTCAAAATATTATTATTCCTTTTATTTCTCAATGATTTATGAAACCCTAAGAAGCCAAGTTTATAAATTCAATCTTATCCAACCGCTTTACATCAACAGTTACTTATAAACTTATTTGATTACTCACCGTCGTCTCCTTCTCAACACGTTTTTGATAAGATCACCCAATGTATATCTTCCTCAACTTCTTGAATTGGTATGTTAAACCACATCCCTTGTTTGCTAATTAAAAGCTTATATTTATGAGTAGCAAGTCCTATTTTTATTTATCTTGAATTTCTTGGTGTGTTGATTTTGTTAAGTTATCTCCTTTGTTTTTTTTTTAATATGATCGTGGTAGTTATGAACAAAATTTCAATAGAATTATTTAGATTAATAATTTATGAGTGTTCTATTATATAGACTTATAAGTTTTGAGTAGGTTTAAATTTTAATGGCAGATGTATTTACGTTTATAATTTAAATTTTTGTTTTATCATTTTTTTGGCTTTTGGAAAAACAAATAAATGTATATTTTTTGAATGCACGAAGAATAAATAATATGAGAAGTACATATTAGTGCTTACCGTTGAAACATGCTGAATCATGTTGAATAGTTGAATTGTGCTAAATTATATTGAATTGCACTAAATTGTAGTGAATTGTGCTAAATTGTTGTGAACTATGGTGAATTCTGCTGAAATATGTTGAATTGTGCTGAATTGTACTAAATTATGCTCAATTGGACTCAATTATGTTGAATTGTGCTTAATTATATTGAATTGTGCTGAATTAGTCAGTAATAAATTTGGGAATTGTCTCTCTTTTTTTCCTCTTTGTTGTTATTAACACATTTTCAATATTTAACACCCTAAGTATTTTTTTCTTTTTTCTGGAAGATTGTACATCATAAGTATGAGCAACGAAAATGGTGGGAAATTTGCAGATGAATACAACGACAGGAATGATTTTACTCCTGCGAAGAGTGAATCTAGAATAATTCAAATTTGGACGATCAAAATCTACGGGCGTCATTTGGCAAAAAATTTCAGGATTTTACCATGAGAGATATCGCAAAATGATATTCGGGCATTTGGATTTACATGGTCTATTTTATGAAATGTATACAAAACTAAAAGGCTTTGGAGTTCAACATAAAGAAGCATGCAAGAGTGAAAGAGATGGTTGTGCAACTTCAATAACATTTAAACATTCTGCAGAGGGTGAACGTGATCCAAAGTACGTAAGCAACCCTAAGAAGAAAACGAAGGCAAAAGAGTTGACAAGATGTAATTGTCTACCAGAGATCCGATTCAAATGGATCAAAGAAGCAGATCATTGGATTGTTACTAGATTTATGGCTGAACATACACATACCCTCGCAAAACCATGACATACGAGAGACTTCAAGTTAGTAAATATGAAATTTTTTTTTATATTTTATATTTATTACTTCGTACATAATGTTCGTAAATGCAAGCTCTACGTTTAAAAAATAGATCTCATGGGAAAATTCTAGAGTAGGAGTGGAAAGAAATGTAACAGATGTATGATATTGGCATTCCCCCACATTGCATATATCGATCTATGGAAAATTGAGCAGAAAGTGTTGAAAAACTTCCTTACACAAAAGCTGACGTCGAAAATCATCTCTACAAGCATATGCATGACCAAGTTGACAAAAGTGATATTGACGCTGTTTTGGCGTATTTACAGGGAAAGAAAAAAGTTGATCCAACTTACTATCCAAGATATACTAAGGACGACGAGAGCTTATTAGAACTTATTTTGGTGTGCAAAACATCCCACTTGGATCATAAGACATTTGGGCATGTTCTTACTTTTGATAACACGTATAAATGTGATGAACATAATAAGCCACTTGTTGTGCTCGTTGGTTGTAATCATACTCTAAAGGTAGTGGCTTTTGTATGTGCTCTAGTAGTGCATGAGGACGAAGCGTCTTTCATTTAGGTTTCAGAGCAGTTAGTTAGAGCGGGATATGGGCAAAACTCAGAGACAGTTGTTGCAGATGTTGACAAATCTATGGCCAATGTCATTAAGGTGGTACTTCTAGAAGCATCACATAAATTATGGCAATGGCATCTAATGAGAAACATGCAATCAAATGACTCTCAATTTACAAGTGCTTTCATCAAATGCGTCAACAATTATCAAACTCCAAAAGATCTTGAAGTTGGTTGGTAGGAACTCGTGTCTCATTATGGTGTACAACATAGGAAGTGGGTAATGAACTTATATAAGGATAGGGAGAAGCGAACAAAAGCATATCTACATGGATATTTCATTGTAGATTTCTAAATAACTATTTTAACTCACTTATCTATTATTTATAGTTATAAATAAATTATATTTAATATTTACTCTTTGTCCACTAGTGTATGGATAAGGAGTATGCAGAGAGTTATGCATAGAACAATAAAAGTAGGGGTGGGATCCAAACATCAAGTTATATGGACTTATCCAATCACACAAACAATTAATAGCATAACAACAAGACAAAAATGGACACAGTGTATAGGGAGTGCTTTGTAGCATCAAGTCACATGCAACAAAAATGTATACAACAAATTGTTACAACTTCTTGTGCAAGGAGATGACCTTTGAGTCAATGTATGTGGTAAAGGGTGAGAAATAGAGAGCTGAAGGTCTCACTGTGGCTATTTTCTTTTGGTTGTAAGAGGTCGAACGTGAGCAAATTTGGGATATAGTGGTTAGGCATGATGCACATAATATGACGTGGTGTTGTTGGATGAAGTTGGAATCAGTAGGTTTTCCATGTCGCCACACGTTTGCGGTCTTAAAATATGCAAATATATATGAAAAAGATTCCATGTGGTATAATTCTTCGAAGGTGGACTACTGAGGCTCAGCAACAAATTCAGCTCAATGAAGACGACTTTGCACATGAAGAATAAAATGACATATTTGATGCAATTAAGAGAATAAAAGATCTATAGGTTGTAATTTCAAAAGGGGCATCAAAGGGGAAAAAATCTCGTGCTTGTAGCAAATGTGATGGTATAGATCATACAATACGTACTTGTCCAAAAGTTGGCAACAATAAATTTGCTGGCGGAAACCAAGGGAAGATTTCGAGCATGACTACGTAGATGGAGTGCGTGGACACTTAATGAGCACCATGCCTTATTCTTACATTAAAGGTGAAATGCCAAAGGTAATCTTAAAATTGTTGAGTGGAGTCCAAAAGAAGATTGGTGATTCCGTTTAAATAGTTGCACAAATTATATTGTTTGAATAATTTTTTTAATGATGTTGACTTTTTTGTGGAATTAAAACTTCACTATGATGCCTTTTGATGTTTCCTTTTTTCCCCCTCTCTTTTTAAATTTATTATAAAACCCTTGGATGTATACATTTGGTTTTTTTTAATTTATTATATTTTTGGAAAAAAATAACTCAAATAAAAATCTCAAACATATCAACAAGAACAAAATAAATAAAAGAGCCCCAAATGTAACCACTTTTTCTACATGTAGTTTATCAATATGTTGATTTAAAATCTGCCATGTTGAATTCGCTTACCACGAGTTTCTCGGCATACTTCAATCGCTCCACCCTCATTTCATCTGACTTCACGATGGTGAGTGATTTTATCAAATAAGTTGATAAGTAATTATTGAGTGAAGTGGTTGAATAATATTGAATTTATAAACTTTGGGTTCTTAGGGTTTCGTAAATTACTGGGAAAGGAAATGAACAATAATATCTTCAAAGAGTTCATGCATCTTTTTTTTATCAAAGCAAGATTTCATACATTGTTAAAAACAAAAAAAAGATAATCATGCTAACAAAAGGAAAATGAAGATATTAATAGTGGAAAAAATATCAAAAGAAAAATAAAATAGGGAGAGGAAAAGATATTAAAAAACAAGTGCAAAAAAAAAAAATTCAAAAACCATTCCCCCCCGACGCGGCAAACTACAAGAGGATAAAAAACAAAAAAAAAATAAACGCTTAACACTCGTAGCCTACCGCGTGAGGAATCGAAACTGATCTCCCCAACTACTCCAGGGAAAATATACTAAGCCTCCAGCCATCACACTCCAAAGCTTCTTGCTGACTTGCTTACCACATTTTATGTAATTAATGTAGTACGAATTATAAACCAAAACAAGAAAAAATCCACCTAAATGCCAAACTCTATGCTGCCACACTCGTTCCGCACCCCATTGCCGGTCACCGTGGTTGTCATACACCGACGGCACATGGCGAGTCTACTGGTAGCCACCCGGAGCCCGCTACCGGAGTGATGTGCTGGTCACTCGGGTTGTTGCCCGAAGAATTCTCACTAGATTTTTTCCGCCCAACATAAGCATGTCATAAGGAAAATTTGAATACTTGCCAGAAAAGTTGAAAGCTCGAGGAAATTTTTAATGCCAATGGTGAGGCAGATTAAATTCCAAACAAGCCTTAGAAAAATAATTTTTCCTCCAAAGTTATTAATGTTTTATGATTTTTATATTACATGTTCGTTCATTTAAAAACAAAAAAAACAACGGTTTAAATCATGGTATAACAAATATATGGTCCAGATTTACCTACTTGTGGTGGTTTTTTTCGCTATTAATATTGTTAGTTATTTTCCTTTTGTTAGCATGATTAGTTTTTTTACAATATATAAAATCTTTCTTTGATAAAAAAGGTACATGAAATCTTTCAAGATATTATTGTTCCTTTTCTTTCTCAGCAATTTACGAAACCCTAATAAACCAAATTTTACAAATTCAATGTTATTCAGCCACTTTACATCAACAATTACTTATCAACTTATTTGATTACTCACCTTCGTCTTCTTCTCAACACATTTTTAATGAAATCACCCGATGTATATCTTCCTCAACTTCTTGAATTGGTATGTTAAATCATATCCCTTGTTTGCTAATTAATGTAACGGCCCAAACGAACATAAATCACTGTTTGCATTTCTTTTATTAATTTTCCCAATTAGAAATGATAACCCAAATGATTAGGCGTTATCGTCGTCCAACAAGGACAAGGCTATACATGATAAATTTATCCATAATAATTAATGTTTACCATCAAAGGCATTCACACCATCACAACCCATCAGATCATTTGGATAAATATAGAAATTGTTCTAACAACAAAGCCATTCAAACATCTCAAAGATTACACCAAAATATAGAATTAGGATACAATATACAGGCTCAAAACCAAAATATATCACAATACGGTGTTATAAACATCTTAATGATAATACAACACCATTTTATATAAACTTTCTGGCTCACTTATCATCTTCAGCCATCCTGTCCCCTTGAGAGCGATTCACTGAACATTTTCCTAAAACAAAACATGAAAACATTTCAAATTATGTGCTGAAGCTCAATACATGTATTCCTGTATTGTTAAACGTTCATGGAAAATTGGTTGGGCCGTATTGCAATTCATTTTTAATTAAAAACAGGGAATGAGATAAATATGAAACTGCGTTGTTAATTATTATCTAATAGTGAACCCCTGTTAACTGTTACGATCTGAAGATAGGTGTATACCTGCCAAGCCGGTCGGGACCTAGTCTGAAGCCATGCAGATCACTGAAGGGTTATGCCATATAACTGATAACTAATGGCGTCACTAATTATGTGATAAATCACTGATTAAACTGATTCATTGATGTACTTACCAAAACATTATAATTTTGACAAATATGTGCTGATTTCTAAAGATACAGGTAATGAACGTACTTGGAGTTTTTAAATGTAAGCTCACTGAATAATATTATGTACAAAAGTAGAAGGAATGATAGATTAGGCCCTGATTCTGTACAAAATTATCATTGTAGGAGCATACGGTTAGCAAAAATATTTATTTCATAGCTAATAATTTAGTAGAAGCAAAGTAAAAGCATAACAGAGGCTTAGGAAGAATGACTCATAACTTAATCATCTGACCTCTGATTGAGACTCAAAACCCCAATATAGAAAGCTTAGGAAGTCCAAAAATTTTCATTTAGAACACCAAGCTTGATTCCAACAATACCATTCCGAAAATGAGGCTAGAACACAAGCATGTCAGTTTTGGTCTATTCTGCGTAGTTTTGGTAAAACGATCATAGCTTTTTCAACAGAACTCGGATTAAGGCGATTCAAGAGGCATTTGAAAGCTAGCACACTAAACTATCTATGTACCAAAAAGAATAAGTTTCAATGGGCCAATCACCACCAGTTTAATCGTGAGTTCTGTCCTATTTTCCTGAAATTTTCAGCCTCACTGTTTTGACTTTTTCCTCTCTTTTTAAAAAAAAATTCTCAACTAAACCATTCCTTAAAAGCATGTAAATAGGTTTTGTCCATCCCAACATCCTAAAAAATCACCATGCTTAATTTCACTTCGTAATCATATCCAATAAAGATCATTTTTCAATCTAATACATACATAAATCAAGCTTAAAGGTAGTTTAATCCAAACCTTGCTTAACTTGCCAAAACCCTAGTTCATGGCCAACTTGGACTCACTTCAACTCATTCGAAATCATCAAAAACATCATCATAAGCATCAACGGATTAGAAGATGACCAAATTAAGGATAAAACAATCAAAATCTAACACTTTAACATCAAGCTTGCATGATTCACATCAACCGTAACCCTAGCATGATCCAACCTCAACTCCACCATGATCAACATCAAAATAACTCTTATTTTTTATCAAAATATCATGATTAAAGATCATAAACATCAAAACAAGAATTAAAACTAAAATAAAAAGTAAAACCAACAAAATCAAGTTTCAAGATTGCTCACTTTGATTGAAAATAAGTAGAGATGAAGATGAGGTTTAGTGGTTTTGATGAGGGAGGATGGTAGCTTGAGGTACTAGGATGTTAGGGGGAGTCAAAAATCACCTAAGCTGGCCAGGAAAGTCACTGAAAACAGCCCAAGAAGTGCTGCGCAGCTGCTATCATGAGGGAGGTGAAAGAGGAGAGAGAAAATGAGCTTTGCATTGAGTTGTGTGTGTTTTGACTAATCAACTCACTTGGCTGAAATTTTATCTAGCAAAGCCACCCTTTTAAGCTGACCATGGTTAAATTTAACCACGGTAATTAGTTAGATTAATAGGCAACTTGTTGGGGCTTCAAACCGGCTAGAATAGGTTGGGTTCGAGAAAAAATGCTTCGTAACGATAATGTTTTTACGAAACTAAAAATTAAAGCTTTGTAATGTTACGGAAAACAAAATAAATTACTTCAATTAAACTTGTTAGGGCCTACTGTCAATTCTTCTAAAGTTTTTGTTAATCAATTAAATAAACAAATAAAATCCGAATTGCCAAGTGAGGGCCCAAAAAAAATTTCCACCAGGGTGAATAAATGAAATAAATGAATATGAGAGAAGAAAAAGAAATTATGAACATGAGGTAATTAAATAAATAAACATAGGGTTGGGCTGTTACAGCCTTCACCCCTGAAAGAGTTTCTCCTTCGAAACTTATGACTTTTCCATACAATGTAAGATTACCTCAAATAATTGTGGATATTTGGCTTTCATTTCTCTTCAGTCTCCCAAGTAGCTTCTTGGGAGGTATGATTTGATCATAGCACTTTGACTAGAGGTATCTTTTTATTGTGCAACTGCTTAATTTTGCGGTCCAGTATTTGGATTGGCTGGTCTTCATATACTAAATCTGCAGTGATTTCAATAGGTTCAGATACAATGGCGTGGTTTAGATCTAGGATATACTTTCTAAGCATAGAGATGTGAAACACGTTATGCATGTGTTCTAGCTCTACTGGCAGATCCAGACGATAAGTTACAGGACTTAACTTTTCAATGATTTTATATGGTCCAATATATCTTGGACTCAATTTGTCTCGTACTTTGAACCTTTTGATACCCTTAGTTGGTGATACCTTTAGAAAAACTTTATCGCCCACTTGAAATTCCAAAGGCCTCCTTCTCTTGTCCACATAACTCTTTTGTCGACTTTGGGCAACTTTAATATGCTCTCGAATCTTTCTTATTGTTTCCATAGTTTTTTGGATCATTTTAAGCCTAAAATCAATGCTTCATCCAAATCACTCCAGCGCAGTAGGGTTCTACATTTTCTCCCATATAGAGCCTCAAATAGGGTCATTCTGATGGTGGACTGATAGCTATTATTATAAGAAAACTCCACCAAATGTAAATCATTGTCCCATTTCCCTTAGAACTCTAATACGCAAGCTCTTAACATGTCCTCTAGAATCTGATTCACTCTTTCCATTTGCCCATCTGTCTCAGGGTGATAAGAGCTGCTAAAGTTCAATTTAGCCCCAAAGGCCTTTTGAAATGCTTGCCAAAAATGGGCTTGGAATATTTGATCCCTATCTGAAACTATATCTAAGGGAATTTCACGTAGTCAGACTATCTCTTTAACATACAGCTGGGCTAGCCTTTCAACTCACCAGGTATCTTCGATTGGCAGAAAATGGGCCAACTTGGTAAACCGATCGACTATAACCCAGATAGCATTCTTCTTCGAGGCAGAAAGAGGTAAACCCATAACAAAGTTCAGTGCGTTCGAATCCCACTTCCAGGTGGGAATTTCTAGGGGTTGCAGTTCACCCACGAGACGCTAATGCTCTGCTTTGACTTTCTGGCAAGTAAGACTCTTGTCTACATATTTTGCAACCTATTTTTTCATATTATTCCACCAAAGGTATTGCCTCAAATCTCTGTACATCTTAGTGCCTCTTAGACGCATCAAGTATCGAGTATTGTGAGCCTTTTTTAGGATCTGCTTCCTTAATTCCTCATTTCGGGGCACACAGAGGTGATTTTGAAATCGCTGGGTTCCATCCTCATGTGCTGCAAACCCTGGAGACTTTCCTTTCTCTAAATTTTGCTTTATTCTTTGGAGTTTAGGATCACTTTCTTGGCTCACTAGAATTTCTTCCACTGTGGAAGGCTATAAAGTAAGTACTGATAATTGAACATGTGCTTGCCCATGGGACACTAGTTGAACTCCCAAGTCCTCAAGTTCTTTCAAGAGACTCAATTGAGTAATCACCATAGTATTTGAGCTATGTTGCACCTTCCTCCTCATGGCATCTGCTACAACATTTGCTTTTCCTGAATGATATTGAATTTGCAAATCATAATTCTTAAGCAGCTCAAGCCAATGTCGTTGCCTCAAGTTGAGTTCCTTCCATGTGAAGATGTACTTCAAACTTTGATGGTCAGTATAAATCTTTCATGGTACTCCATATAAGTAATGTCTCTAAATTTTAGTGTAAAGGCCACGGCTTCTAACTCCAAGTCATGGGTAGGATAGTTTTTCTCATAAGGCTTAAGCTGTCGAGAGGCATAAGCTACTACCTTATCTTCCTGCATCAGAACAGACCACAATCTGTTTTTTGGAGTATCTCTATAAATGGTATACTCCTTACCTTCCATTGGTAGCGTTAGGATTGGGGCAGTAGTCAGTCGCTGCCTTAACTATTGAAAAGCTTTATCACATTTTTCTGTCCACTCAAACTTGTTCACTTTGTTCAGCGGATTGGTCATAGGTGAAGCTATTTTTGAAAATTCCTTGACGAATCTTCGATAGTAACCTGCTAAATCTAAAAAGCCTCTAATCTCAGTGATGTAGGTAGGCCTTGACCATTCCGTGATTATCTTCACCTTCTGAGGGTCAACTTTGATTCCTTCTTTTATAACTACATGTCCCAAGAATACCACTTCTTCCAACCAAAACTCGCATTTTTTTAATTTGCCATAAAGTTGGTGCTCCCTCAGTGTTTATAACACCATCCTCAAATGATCAGCATGTTCATCTCTGTCCTTAGAATAGATAAGAATATCATCTATAAACACCACTATAAATTTGTCTAGGTAGGGTCTGAAGACTTTGTTCGTAAGATCCATGAAAGCTACGGGAGCATTGGTGAGGCCAAATGACAACACTGTAAACTCATAGTGACCATACCTAGTTCTAAACGCAGTCTTGGGGATGTCTTCAGGTTTAATCCTAACTTGGTGGTACCTTGACCTCGAATCAATCTTAGAGAAGACTCATGCTCCTTGCAATTGGTCAAATAAGTCGTCGATTTGCGGCAAATGATATTTATTTTTGATGGTGATCTTGTTCAACTCCCTGTAGTCAATGCACAGCCTTAAAGTTCCATCCTTTTTCTGTAGGAACAACACTGGGGCACCCCATGGTGACACACTTAGCTGAATAAAGCCCTTCTGCAACAGCTCATTTAATTGAAGCTTCAGTTCCTTAAGCTCAATTGGGGCCATACGATATGGGGCTTTAGAAATAGGTTGGGCATCAGGGATTAATTCAATTCCAAAATCAATTTCCCTCTGTAGGGGTAATCCGAGTAACTCTTCCGGGAAAACATCCTCAAACTCACAGATTACAGGAATATTTCCAACTTTCTCTTCTTTTGCTTGAGTGTCAATAACATAACACCAATATCTCACACACCCTTGACATAATAGCTTAATTACTTTCATACAGAAATTAAGAGATAGGATTTTTCCTCTCTCTGCCCATAGAAGAATACTTCTCTTCCTTTTTCATCTTTCAAAATAACCTTAAGATCCTCGCAGTCAATCTTAGCTCCATAGGTATGCAATGAATTCATTCCCAGAATGACATCAAAATCAGGCAAATCAAATTGAATCAAATCCACAGGGAAGGTGGTTCCCCCAATGGTAATGGGAACACGTTTATAGGAGATAAAGCATTCAATTACACAATCATTGGATAGCTTGATCCTATAATTGGTTTCCATCCTCCTATCTTCAAGGTTCAATTGCATGGCAGATCAGGTGGATATAAATGAATGAGTAGCACCCGAGTCAAATAGTACATAAAATGGCTTTGAATTTAAAAAGAGAGTTCCAGTAACTACTATACCAGAGGTGGCAGCTTCCTTCTTGGTCATCACATACGCCCATCCTACTGCTGCATGCCTTGGTGGTGGGGCCCCTTGGCGAGGTGGGGCTAAGGGTTTTGCTGCACCTTCGTCTACAGCCTTCATCCTTCAGGCGCATGCAGCAATCAAGTGTTTAAGGCTTCTACACCACATGCACTTATTGGTTCCTACTCGGCATTTAGGGTGGTGTAATTTGTTCTGCCGCATTTCACACAGGGTGCTGTTGAGCCTGCAGGACGGCTCTTGGGGGGGAGCAAGAGTAGATTTCTTCTGGTTCACACTCTCACTCGGAGTTCCTTGCTCAAACTCCTTTCTCTTTTGGTTGATTGGATTTACTCGTTCCACGCCAGCTGCTCGCTCATATAGTTCTTGGTACGTCAAAATTGGTTGCCCAGCTAACTGGTGTCGAATATACAAGGTCAAACCCTCTTCAAACCTTCTCATTTTCAACCTTTCAGATGATATAAACTCATGAACAAACCTAGATAATTATGTGAACTTACTAGCATACTGCATCACAGTCATGGTGTCACTCATCTTTAGCTCCATAAACTCTTTCTCCTTTTGCCTTTGGACCATAACTGGGTAGAATTTTTCGCTCAACTCACTCAGGAATTTATTCCAGGTGAATTTAAGCCCTATGCTCTTATCCTTAACAGTATTCCACCAAATGTCAGCTTCACTAGTCAAATAATATGTCCCAATGTTTACTTTCTTTTCTTCTGGGACTTCGACCACTGTAAAGATTTTCTCCATTCCCCTTATCCATTCCTCCAATACTACTGGATCATAAAATCCATCATAAACTTTAGGATTGCGTCGTGCTACCCTATCCGCTAGCTTATCCTCTTTAGGAAGGGTTTCAGTAGATACTTGGGGAATCCGTTTCATCAATTTAACTAAAGTCGGCCAGTAGTTCGGGTTCCCAACGTTGTTGGCTAACTCAGAAGGAATCAGTGACATTTAACGAAAATTTAGTGGCACATGATAGGAGGCTTGATCACCCGATCCCTGGTCGTGATTCGAGACTTTCTCTATATGAATCTTTGCATTGTTGTGCACTGTTTCAGACATTCTGATCATACATTAACGAATAACTCAATCATTGGAATACCCAAATAGATAAGTTAAGCATGCCCAACAAATGCATTTTAATATAACTCAAAGATTACTGAAAATAGACCCAAAGCTTGATTATATCATTTCATAACTGCTTATTTACATACATAACTGCCTGTTTATACACATGATCAGCAAAACATGCTACATCTAATTGACTAGGCAAAGTCAGCTTTAACTCCTACCTCAACCTCAAACACTAACTAGCCCCAAGATACTAGGTCCACCACATTACCAAAAAGAGATACGAACCATATCATTACGGTTGGAGAGGATTGGACTAACTATATACAATGTCATATCCTATACAAAATACATCCATCCAAACCGACCATAATATAACTAAACAGGGCGCAAAAGAAAACTACTAACACTAACCCCTACCCACCTAACGATCCCTACATGGATCATAATCCGGGTGGGACTCATCATTAGGCTCTTCGCCTGAATCGAAGCTATTAGTCGAAGCCTCTGACTCGGCATCACCAACCTCCTGCTCAACTTGTTGCTCCACCATCAATTCGTCGATCTCCTGATCCCAGTGCTGCTCTACCCCCGCCTTATCAATGTCCTGATCCTCCTCGGGACCATCCTCCTCCTCTTGATGGCCCTCGTCCTCAAAACTAACCACCGCTATCTCAGGTGTATCAAGGAGGTCTATTACCATATGAGCCTCCCTAGGGCTGTCAGGCATTAATGGGGTACCTGGTGCGGGTGGGGAGGGTGGTCCTTGTGCGGGTGCTGGGGCTGCAGCCGGGGGGTGCGCCTGATGTAATAGAAAGACATGCTGTAGAGTCCCCATGGTGATCCCCCTCTGATCAAGCTCTTTCCTCAATAACAACTTTGTAGCAATAGTAGTCTAAGCCCCCTGGGCCTAAAACCTAGATCTGTCCCAACCTGGGTTCCCTGTCACTATATAGTGATGATAACGGAGCCTAAACTCCATCCACGAATGAACTGCGAGTAAGGACTAGAGCAGTCTACGTGCACGGATCGTAATACTGTGAAACTCAGAAAAAGGGTCCCGTGCATGAGCCTCTATGCTAGTATGCAGTAGTGCGATGTGAGCAGCCACAGATGTACCTGGCATCAAGTTAACAGCATAAGAGTCCATCTAACAAAGAAAAGACATATATGAGAGGCATACATAACCATAATTAAAGAACATGCAAATGTAAGCAACCTGAATTTCTAATATCGTTACTACACTTCTAATATCATTCTAACAGTATACAATGACCCTTATTACCAACCATTCTCACCTTCTTATTTCTAAACTCCACATTCTACAAAGAAAATCTCAACGTACCTCTAATACCAAATCTGTAACGCCCTAAATGAACATAAATCACTGTTTGCATTTCTTTTATTAATTTTCCCAATTAGAAATGATAACCCAAATGAATACACGTTACTTCCGTCAAATTACACGTTACTTCCGTCCAACAAGGACAAGGCATTACTTATAAATGATAAATATATCCATAATAATTAATGTTTATCCTGAAAGGCATTCACAGCATCAAAACCCATCAGATCATTTGGATAAATATAGAAATTGTTCTAACAATAAAACCATTCAAACATCTCAAGGATTACACAAAAATATAGAATTCTGATACAATATACAGTCTCAACATCAAAATATATCACAATATGGTGTTATAAACATCTCAACGATAATATACCACCATTTCATATAGACTTTCCGGCTCACTTATCATCTTCAGCCGTCCTGTCCCCTTGAGGGTGATTCACTGAACACTTTCCTAAAACAAAACATGAAAACATTTCGAACTGTGAGCTGAAACTCAATACATGCATTCCAATATTGTTAAACGTTCATGGAAAACTGGTTGGGCCCATATTGCAATTCATTTTTAATTAAAAATAGCGAATGAGATAAATATGAAACTGCGTTGTCAATTATTATTTGATAGTGAACTCTTCGTAACTGTTACGATTTGAAGATAGGTGTACACCTGCCAAGCCGATCAGGACCTGGCCTGAAGCCGCACAGGTAACTGAAGGGCTATGCCTTGTAACTGATAACTCATGGGGTCACTAATTATGTGATAAATCACTGATTAAACTGATTCGTTAATGTACTTACTAAAACATTATAATTTTGATAAATACATGCTGATTTCTAAAGATACAGGTAATGAACGTACCTGAAATTTTTAAATGTAAGCTCACTGAATAATATTATGCACAAAAGTGGAAGGAATGATAGATTAGGCCATGATTCTGTACAAAATTATCGTTGTAGGAACATATGGTTAGCAAAAATATTTATTTCATAGCTAATAATTTAGTAGAAGCAAAGTAAAAGCATAACAGAGGCTTAGGAAGAATGACTCATAACTTAATCATCTAACCTCTGATTGAGACTCAAAACCCCAATATTGAAAGCTTTGGAAGTCTCAAAAATCTTTCATTTAGAATGCCAAGCTCGATTCCCACAATAGAATTCCGAAAATGAGGCTAGAACACAAGTATAATAGTTTTGGTCCATTCTGCGCAGTTTTGGTAAAATGATCATAACTTTTTCCAAAGAACATGGATTAAAGCGATTCAAGAGGAATTTGAAAGCTAACACATTGAAATATCTACCCACTAAAAATTATAATTTTTCAATGGGCCAATCACTACCAATTTAATTGTGAACTCCGTCAGAAATTACCAGCCTCACTATTTTGACTTTTCCCTCTCTTTTTTTACACAAATTCTCAACTTAAACCATTCATTAAAAGCATGTAAACAAACCTTGGCCCATCCCAACATCATACAAAATCACCACACTCAATTTCACTTCATAATCATATCCAATAAAGATCATTTTTTAATCTAATACCCACATAAACCAAGGTTAAAACTAGTTTAATCCAAACCTTACTTAACTTGCCAAAACCCTAGTTCATGGCCAACTTGGACTCACTCCAACTCATTTGAAATCACCAAAAACATCATCATAAGTATCAATAGACTAGAAGATGACCAAATTAAAGATAAAACAATCAAAATCCAACACTTTTATATCAAGCTTGCATGATTCACATCAACCATAAACCTAGCATGATCCAACCTCAACTCCACCATGATCAACATCAAAATAACTCTTATTTCTTATCAAAACATCATGATCAAAGATCATAAACATCAAAACAAGAATCAAAACTAAAATAGAAAGCAAAACCAACAAAATCAAGTTTCAAGATTACTCACTTTGATTGAAAATAAGTAGAGATGGAGATGAGGTTTAGTGGTTTTGATTATGGAGGATGGCAGCTTGAGGTACAAGGATGTTGGGGGGAGTTGGAAATCACTTGAGTTGGTCGAAAAAGTGACCAGAAACAACCCAAGAAGTGTTGTGCAGCTGCTGCCGTGAGGGAGGTGATAGAAAGGAGAGAGAAAGTGAGCTTTGGATTAAGTTGTGTGTGTTTTGACTAATCAACTCACTTGGCTAAAATTTTATCTAGTAAAGCCACTTTTTTAGGCTAGCCATGGTTAAGTTTAACCATGGTAATTGGTTAGATTAATAGGCAACTTGTTACGGCTTCAAAGCGGCTGAAATAAGTTGGGTTCGGGAATAAAATGCTTCGTAACGGTAACGTTTTTACAAAACTAAAAATTAAAGCTTTGTAATGTTATGGAAAATAAAATAAATTACTTTGATTAAACTTATTAGGGCCTAATATCAATTCTTCCAAAGTTTTCATTAATCAATTAAATAAACAAATAAAATCCCAATTGCCAGGTGAGGGCAAAAAAAAAAAAATTTGACCTGGGTGAATAAATAAAATAAATGAATATGAGAGAAGAAAAAAAATTATGAACATGAGGTAATTAAATAAATAAACATAATTAAATAATTTTAGGGTTAGGCTATTACAATTAAAAGCATATATTTATGAGTAGTATGCCATGTTTTTATTTATCTTGAATTTCTTGATAGGTTGATTGTGTTAAGTTATCTCTTTTGTTTTTTTTAAAATAATATGATCGTGTTAGTTATGAACAAAATTTCAATATAATTATTTAGACTAATAATTTATGAGTGTTTTGTCATTTAGACTTATAAGTTTTATGTAGTTTTTGAGTTGGTTTAAATTCTAATGACAAATGTATTTACATTTATAATTTAAATTTTTGCTTAGGCCTCCTATACCATTTACACAGAATGGTCACTATGTGACCTTCAGAAGTGCCCGGCAAACCAGCAGCCAGGTCGTAGTCGGCAACTGCAACAGGTTGGCACCTCATCGGCGGTACGAACGACAACAAACGGGCAGATTTTCGGGGTTTTTGGGTGGTGGTTCCCATCCAAGGTCTCGGTGAAGCAGGCAAGAGGTGGGTAGTGGTGGCTCTAAGACTGTAGTCGCAGACGTGTTCTTAGTTGTAGTACAGAATGATTAGATCATTAGGGTCTTCGACAAACACCCTTATAGCCCACCCGCCTAACCGTCGCCCAGCCAGTAGCCCTCACCACCCAAGTCAGAATTTTTCTGGTATTTTGAAGTTTTTAGTGCTGTTATCCACGGTGTTGGTCACCCTTGCATTTGACCATTTTTTCGAGTTGAGTTGAATTTGTTTAGAAATTTGAGGTGTTTGTTCAGACCCAAGTTTGATTTGTTAGAGCAAGTCGGGTAACTTAATAGTTCCTACTTTATTTCAATTTTTCTAGAAGATTTTTGGTATTCGGTTCCAGATTGTTGAGAGGCATATCTTCGATCTGTGGTGCTTTTTGTCTGAGTTTGTAATTTGCAATCATTTCCAAGACTTAATTTTCAAAAATAGCTCATTTAATTTGTGGTTAGTGGGCATTTGATCAAGCCACATTTTATCAACTAAGTTTTTATTTGCAACCATTTCCACTGGAGTGTTTGGTGTTCTTCTGAGTGTTGCAAGAATTATGCGCTGGGTTAGCCTAGTAGGTGTCTAGAAATTAGGATAGGGGTCACTTGCTTGGTTATTTTTTACAATTGCTGATTTTTCTTTTTATACTATAGGTTGCTAAGTTATTCTGGCTTCATTACATGCTCTTTCTTATTCTGGCTTGATGTATCTTCGAAGGATTGAAGGAAAACTAAAGCAAGAATTCAATAGCTCATAGTTTAAGCAAACTGAATTCAAGTTAGTACCTTGAACCCGTGTAGAAGAACAAAGGATATGACAAAACTAAACTCGATGTTTGGATATAGAAACAACACCAAACACAAGCTTAGGGTCCCTAAACTTTGATTAAGATACAGAAGCACCACTTAACAAAGATTAGGACTTACTTGAACACCACCTTAATCAACCAAATTAAGGATAAGCAAGTGAAGTATTTGAGATTCGAAAGCAAAATGCTCTCAAAGTGTATTCTGAATTCAATGGCTAATGAAACAGTAAGAGGCCATGTGTAGCTTAAGTTTACAAGCCTAGCAAGCTTACACCTTAGCAAGCACACACCTAAAGCTTTCCTTCCTAGGAAGGAAAGGTCTTAACTTAATCTAATCCTCATGGTTAGAACTAACCGTGTACAAACCTTGCTTACACTTAATCTAATTACATTCAAATTAATAAGGAAAGCAAAACAAATGATGCTTACATCTTAATCATGCTTATTTAAGCCTAATAAAACCAGCTCTAGCTAATTAAACAAAGGAGTCAGCCGTAAAGTGATAATCCCTTTCCGGCTAGCCAATAGAAACTGTGAGACATGTTTTGTTGCAGCAAGCTTTCAATTAGTTGTTCTTTCCAAGGCAAATCCCTTTTACAGCTAATCATTGCTCTTCTAGAAGGCTTGGACATGTGCCACTTGAGATTGGTAGGAGCAAACCCTTGAAGGAAGGAAAAACAACCGTGCTGTACTGAACCGGGTTCACTGGCAGTTTTGAGCTGGTTTTCAAACCTGTTTTAAGCTTAATAGAAGTGAGCATGATTTTGTATTCAGGCCATGGGGGGGAAACCTTAGGGTCTGTACAAACTCCCGTATAAAGAAATCAAGGTTAAATCTTGTCTAAGTAGGTTAATTCTACTAAAACATTTAACTATGCAGTTTTGGTCCAAAACTGGCCGGTTTGACAAAAGGCCTTGATCTCCAATCTTTTTGCGTGCATGATCAGAAATAAATGCCTGGACCTGAAAGTAGACGTCATAAGGATCCCAAAAATGCAAAAATTCAAGACTTAAGCTACAATGTAGCTTAAGTAATGAGATGAACAACACCGGGTAAATTCTGGTCTTTTAACCCGGTTACTTATCTTTGGCTCTCTTCAACAATCTGAGCCAATGCTTGGACTTTAGAGCTTGTAATGGACTTGTTGGACTTGTTGAACCTTCTTCCCTTTCTTTGGTGGTGGGGACTCCATCATCCTCCTCTTGTTGAGAAGATTTGATCCTTAAATCAGCGAGGTAATCATCGTCTTAGCAAGCTTTCAAGTCAGCTACATTGAATGTGGCTAAAACTCCATAGTCACCTAGTAAATCAACCCTATAAGCATTGTCATTAATATGTTCAAGTACCTCAAAGGGACCATCAGCCCTTGGCATGAGCTTGTTCTTCCCTTTGGATGGAAATTATTCCTTCCTAAGGTGAATCCACATGAGGTCTCCAGGTTGGAAAACCACCTTCTTCTTGTGCTTGTTGACCTGAACTTGATATGCTTCACTAGTCTTCTTAATCTTGCTCCTTACTAACTCATGAATCTTCTTGATTTCTTCTACCCTTGATGCTGCATCAGCACTTGGCTTTTGATCTACGGGCTGTGGTGAAAGATCAAGTGGACTAAGGGGATTAATTCCATAGACCACTTTGAAAGGGGAAAGACCAATAGCCTTGCTTGGTGCCCTGTTGTAAGCAAATTTTGCATGGGGTAAAAGCAAATCCTAAGCTTTGGCATGATGCTTAATCAAAGCTCTTAGGAGTGTTCCTAAGGCTCGATTAGCAACCTTAGTTTGCTCATCAGTTTGTGGATGACAAGTAATACTATATTTCAGCTTAGTACCTAACTTCTTCCATGAAGTAATCCAAAAGTGATTTAAAAACTTGGTATCCCTATCAGAAATAATAGACTTAGGAATACCATGTAATCTTGCCACCTCCCTGAAATACAACTTAGCAATCTGTATAGCATCATTAGTCTTATTGTATGGAATGAAATGAGACATCTTAGAAAATCTATCAACCACAACAAAGATAGAATCCTTGTTTCTTTGGATTTTAGGCAGTCCAAGAATGAAGTCCATACTTACATCAACCCATGGTGAAGTGGGAATGGGAAGAGGTGTGTATAGGCCATGGGGCAAGGAATGGCTTTTAGCCACTTTACATGTCCCACACCTCTTGAGTATGTCCTGCACGTCTCTCTCCATGGCTGGCTAGTAGTAGTGCTCCCTTGGCATCGTGATTGTCTTATTTCCTCTATAGTGCCCAGCCAAAGATCCTCCATGAACTTCTCTAATTAGAAGCTCCCTTGTGCTACACCTTGGTACACACAGCCGTGTACCCTTGAATAGAAATTCCTCCTGGATTAGAAAGTCTCCTTTAGGGTGCTTAGAACAATCAGCATACAACTCCCCAAAGTCTTCATCCTTGTCATACAAAGCTTTTAGATGCTCAAAACCAAGTACACAATCATCTAACTCAAATAACAAAAGATACCTCCAAGATAGAGCATCTGCACCTTGATTGAGTTTGCCTGATTTATGCTTGATGGTAAAATGATATGATTGTATAAAATCAACCCATTTGGCATGCCGTGAGTTTAACTTATGCTGGCCTTGTATGTACTTTAATGCTTCATAGTTAGAATGTAAGATAAGCTCAATTACAATAAGATAATGACTCCAATGCTCTAAATATCTTATAATGGCATAAAATTCTTTATCATAAGTAGAGTACTTTCTTCTTGAATCACATAATTTCTCACTAAAGAAGGCTAGAGGTTTACCTTCTTGAGTAAGAACTCCACTAATGCCAACACTAGAGGCATCACATTCCACTTCAAAGACCTTACTAAAGCACGGCAAGGATAAAATAGGTGCTTAAGTAAGTCTTGCTTTAATCTCCTCAAAGGTAGATTGTGCTTTTGGTGTCCACACAAATGATGTACCCTTAATAACGTCAGTCATAAGAGCTATAAAGGTGCTAAAACCATGAATAAATCTCCTGTAGAAAGAAGCTGGACCATGGAAAGCTCGAACATCATGTATGCTCTTAGGTACTGGCCAAGACTGAATGGCTTCTACCTTGCTTTCATTTGCCTTAATACCATCTCCAGTAATAATATAACCAAGAAATGTAACTTCCTGAATAAAGAAAGCACATTTCTTAAGGTTACCAAGTAGCTTTTCACGTTCTAAGACAAGCATAACTTGAGTTAAGTGATCTTGATGTTCATTCTCATTCTTAGAATACACCAGAATATCATCAAAGTATACTACCACAAACTTTCCAATGTACGGTCTAAACACTTGGTTCATTAATCTCATAAAAGTACTAGGTGCATTAGAAAGTCCAAAGGGCATTACCAACCATTCATTGAGTCCTCCCTTTATCTTCAAAGCTGTCCTCCATTCATCACCTTCTCTAATTCTAATTTGGTAGTATCATCTCATCTAACATGTCTTCAAGTCTAGGTATGGGATACCTATACTTGATTGTGATCTTGTTGATGGCCCTACTATCCATACACATTCTCATTCCACCATCTTTTTTAGGCACCAAAAGAGCTGGAACCGCATATAGACTAAAAGACTCACAAATCAAGCGTTTATCCTTCAATTGTTCAACCTGTCTTTGAATATCCATGGTGTCTTTTGGATTCATCCTGTATGTTGGCTTGTTTAGTAGGATAAAACCTGGAATAAGATCAATGTGATGTTGGATGTCCCTCTTAGGGGGCAAACTCGTAGGTATCTCCTCAGAAAACAAATGACAGAAGCTTTCAATGAATGTTCTTGCTATGGGATGAGTGGGCATCAAACTTTTTGGTTCATCTTGTATGCTTAGGATCCACTCTTTAAAGGCTCTAAACTCATGTTGTGAAGCCTTTAGAATTGGGTCGCTCACGGTCAGTAGACAATCAGTGTGTTTGGGCTTATTTTGTGGCTAAATTTTGTGGAGTTTGGATGGGGGTAAAAGGGCTAAGGTGATCTTCTTGCCATCTTTGGTAAATGAATAAGTGTTCAGGTAACCATTGTGCATAACCTTTCGGTCATATAGCCATGGCCTCCCTAATAGCATATGACATGCATCCATTGGTATCACATCACCCCATAACTCATCTTGATAGTTCTTTCCAATGGAGAAAGAAATTAAGCACCGAGAGTTAACTTGAATTCCCTTGCATTGATTTAACCGTTGGATGTTGTATGGATGTGGATAAGCCATTGTTTGCAACCCTAGTTTCTCAATCATGCTTAGAGAAACTACATTTGTACAACTCCCTTTATCAATGATCAAAGAGCACACTTTCTCTTGGACAGTACAATGAGTATGGAAAATGTTCTCTCTTTGTTCATCTTTAACTCCTCTTTGGTTGCTTAGAACTCTTCTCAAAACTAAGAGTTCTCCTTCATCAGCCTCTTCAACAACTTCTTCTTGAGTTTCCTCAAGTTCTAGTTCACTTTCGTCTTCATTTCTTCCTCTTCAAATACCTCCTTTACGGCTACCCATTCAGCTAAAGTAATTACCTTTCTGTTTGGACAATCTGAAGCTATATGTCCAAGCCCTTGACATTTAAAACGCCTTCTATTGCTCATAGGATTGGGATTGATCTATTTTGAGGTGTTTGGGTTATTTGTGGTGCTGGGTTCTTTATAGAAAGGAATGGGATGGATTTTGTGGCTTAGGAACAGGATTGAAACTCCCCTTGTTAAAAGGTTGGTTCTAGGTTAAAGGCCGTGTGTTTTGATCTTTAAAGGGCTATTTGCCTTCTTTTGCTATTCCACCTTGTGTGCTAATACACAAACATCATCCAAAGAAGTATATGCTTGCAATTCAACCATATTAGAGTACCTAGGATCAAGTCCTCCCAAGTACCTAACTATGGTTTGTTCTTCTGGCTCTTGAATATCACACTTGATTAGTGATTTCTCAAACTCATGCGTATATTCTTCAACACTCGTATTACCTTGAGTAAGGTTATGAAGTTGAGAATAACAATCTTAGACATAGGTTGGTGGTAGAAAACGTGCCTTAAGTTTGGATTTTATTTTATCCCAAGTACGGATTCTTGATTTACTCTCTCTTAGCCGTTTAGCACTTAGGTTTGTCCACCACATAGACGCATACTTTCTGAGTTTTAAGGCCACTAACCTGACCTTCTTGTCATCAGGAACATCTTTATACTCAAAAACTCTCTCAACAGTATGCAACCAATCAAGGAATTCCTCAGGATCAAGCTTACCTTCAAATTCAGGAACTTCCACTTTGAAGTCATTGTAATTAGCTTGAAATCGTGGCTCTCCTCTAGTCATTCTGGTTGGTTCTTCTACACTTGATGAATCAACTTTATGACTAAAGACTTCTTCATGCCTCCTAGGTTCAGATTAAAGAGTGTCTTCATTCAGTTTTTGCTTTTGCTTCAAAACTGAACCCAATTGCTTTCTCAAGTACTCATTTTGTGCTTGAGTCTCTTGATTCTTTTGTGAATCCTCTTGAATTTTTCTGAACAGGAACTCATTTTGCTTTATCAAAGCTTCAAACCTCTCTTCCAAGGTCATACTAGTTGAACTCATCCTCACGGATCATGTTTACACTCAAACCGAAAGTGAAACTGAAAGTGTGTTTGGAATGGAATGAATGGATGGAATCTAGAAATAGGATGGCATACCAGGCTAAGGAGAAACCTTTGCTCTGATACCAAATATGATGTATCTTTGAAGGATTGAAGGAAAGCTAAAGCAAGAATTCAATAGCTCACGGTTTAAGCAAACTGAATTCAAGTTAGTACCTTGAACCCGTGTAGAAGAACAAAGGAAATGATAGAACTAAACTCAATATTTGGATACAGAAACACCACTAAACACAAGCTTAGGGTCCCTAAACTTTGATTAACATACGGAAACACCACTTAAACAAAGGTTAGGACTTACTTGAACACCAACTTAATCAACCAAATTAAGGATAAGCAAGTGAAGTATTTGAGATTCGAAAGCAAAATGCTTTCAAAATGTATTCTTAATTCAATGGCTAATGAAACAGCAAGGGGCCATGTGTAGCTTAAGTTTACAAGCCTAGCAAGCATGCACCTTAGCAAGCACACACCTAAAGCTTTCCTTCTTAGGAAGGAAAGGTCTTAACTTAATCTAATACTCACGGTTAGAACTAACCGTGTACAAACCTTACTTACACTTAGCCTAATTACATTCAAATCAATAAGGAAAGCAAAACAAATGATGCTTACATCTTAATCATGCTTATTTAAACCTAATACAACTAGCACTAGCTAATTAAACAAAGGAGTCAGCCGTAAAGTGATAATCCCTTTTTGACTAGCCAATAGAAACCGTGAGACATGTTTTGTTACAGCAAGCTTCCCATTGGTTGTTCTTTTCAAGGTAAATCCCTTTTATAGATGATCATTGCTCTTCTAGAAGGCTTGGGATGTGTGCTGCTTAAGGTTGGTAGTAGCAAACCCTTTGAAGGAAGGAAAAACAACCGTGCTGCACTGAACCGGGTTCACGGGCAGTTTTAAGCCGGTTTTCAAACCTATTTTAAGCTTAATAAAAATGAGCATGATTTTGTTTTCAGGCCATGGGGTGAAACCTTAGGGTGCGTACAAATCCCCCTATAAAGAAATCAAGGTTAAATCATGTTTAAGTAGGCTAATTCTACTAAAACATTTAACCATGCAGTTTTGGTCCAAAACTAGCCGGTTTGACAAAAGGCCTTGATCTCCCATCTTCTTGTGTGCATGATTGGAAATAAATGCTTGGACCTGAAAGTAGACATCATAAGGATCCCAAAAATGCAAAAATTCAAGACTTAAGCTACAATGTAGCTTAAGTAATGAGATGCACAAAACCAGGCAAATTCTGGCCCTTTAACCCAGTTACGTGTCTTTGGCTCTCTTCAACAATCTGAGCCAATGCTTGGACTTTGGAGCTTGCAATGGACCTTGTTGGACTTGTTGGACCTTCTTCCTTATTTTTGGTGGCGGGGACTCCATCATGGCTTCACTACTTGCTTTGATCTTTTAGGGGTGTGGGCTTCTGTACCAATATATTGTATTATTTTAGCTTATCCTGGGTTATTATTATTAATAAAAAGGGTTATTTGCTCATTGTTATCTGCTCATTCATCCTCTTTCGACAAATTGTATATTCTTGTCAAGTAGATTTTTAGTCTTATTAACTAATTGTGTTGTTCTTTCTATTCAGCGTCTCTATGCCTTTTAGCTTCAGTACTTTGATCTTTTTCTATTAGTTGGGTCCACCTAGTGATTATCTTGATGTTTTTTTATTCATTTACTCTCTCATTACTCTTTAATGCAAACTTATTGTATTATTAGGAGTAGTATCTTTTATTATTGCATTGCTGTATTGCTGGGGGTGGGTGTTGCTAGCTTAAGGTAGTGGCAAGCAATGTAGTAGTTTCAGCCAGTCCTCTGGGAGAACTTGGGGTTAGGAGGGGAGTAGGGTCTCAGAAGGTGCACCTAGCCTCTTGAAATATTGGGTCACTTACGGATAAGTCGATAGAATTAGTTAAATCTTTGCATAGATGTAGGATTAACATAGCCTGTGTTTAAGAGACTAGGTGGGTGGAGGCCAAAGTTAGAGTAGTTGATAGGTATAAGCTATGGTATTCAATGTTAAACAAGGTTAGGAATCGAGTTGGAATTTTGGTTGATAAAGAGTCAGATGACTTTGTTGTTGAAGTGAGCCGTAAGAATGATCAAATTATGGCCATTAAGGTAGTGATGGGATTAGAAATCCTAAATGTGGTTAATGTGTATGCACCTCAAATAGGTTTGTCGGACAATATTAAAAAGTAATTCTGGGAGAATTTGGAAATGGTCATTCATGACATACCTCAAAGCGAGAAACTTTTCATAGGATGAGACTTTAATGGCCATATTGGCGTTGAAATAGACAGGTATGGTACAGCCCACGGAGGTTTCGGTTGTGGGGAGAGAAACAATGGAGAAGTTTCTGTTCTGGACTTTGCGATTTCCTATGAGTTGTTGGTGGTAAGCTCCTATTTTAAGAACAAGGAGGACCACTTGTTGACTTTAAGAGTGGTTCTATAAAAACTCAAATTGATTACTTCCTAATTAGGGCAAATAACAGAAGGTTATGTAAGGATTGTAAGGTGATACCAAGTGAGTATTTAGAAACTCAACATAGGTTACTAGTGCTAGATGTGGAGTTCAAATGTTCAAAGTGGAAGAAGAGAAATGTTAGGGACCCTAGAGTTAAGTGGTGGAATCTTATTAAGGAGAACGCTATGAAGTTATCAAAGAGGATTACTGAAAAAGGAACTTGGAGGTAGGTAGAGGATGTAGATACAATGTGGGAGGTAATGGTAGAATGTATTCGAAGGTCGGCTAAGGAAATCCTAAGTACATCTAGGAGAGGTGGTAGCAAAATGAAGGGAGACTGGTGGTGAAACAAGAAGGTAAGGGAGAAAATAAAGGCATACACTGCTTTTATGGACAGTGGAATGGATGAAGAGAAAGAGATTAGTAAAGTAGATATAAGGCAGTAAAAAAGGTAGCTAAGAAAGCTGTTGCTGTAGCTAAGAGCATAGCTTATGACATGTTATATCAAAAACTGCATACCACGAAAGGTGAGAAGGAATTCTTTAAGCTGGCAAGGGCTAGGGAAAGAAGAACAAGGGATTTTGTGTTGTAAGGTGCATCAAAAATGAAAATGGAAGGGTACTATTTGAAGATGCAAAAATCAAGGACAGGCGACAAATGTACTTTTTCAAACTCCTCAATGGTGAAGTGATGGAAGATTTTCAAAGTAGGAAATGAAAGAGTAGTGAGAGGCAACTTGATCCTCGATTGTGTGAACCTATCAGCAAGGACGAGATTAAAGAGACCCTAAAGAAGATGACCAATGGGAAGGTAGAGGGACCTAATCAGATACCCGTAGAAGTGTGGAAGTGTTTGGCTGAAGAGGGATTAAAGTGGCTAACAAAGCTTTTTAATGTTATTTTTAAGATTGCTAAGATACTCAGAGAATGGAGGTTTAGCATAGTCATCCCATTGTACAAGAACAAAGGTGATATCCAGGATTGTAATAATTATAGGGGTACAAAGTTAGTCAGCCACACTATAAAGTTATGGGAGAGGGTGATTGAGATAAGATTGCGAAAGGATATTTTGATATCAGAGAATCAATTTGGTTTTATGCCTAGCAGGTCGACCATAGAGGCAATTTACCTCCTTAGAAGGCTCATAGGATTGTACAGAGATAGAAAAGTAGATCTTCATATGGTGTTCATTGACTTGGAAAAAGCTTATGATAGAGTTTCATGTGAAGTGTTATGGAGATGCTTAGAAAAGAAAGGAGTGTCACCTATGTATATTTGAGTTATTAAAGATATGTACGAGGGAGGTAAGACGAGTGCTAGGACGCAAGGAGGGGTTACCAATGACTTCTACGTTAGTATGGGCCTCCATTAGGGTTCTGCTTTAAGCCATTTTCTTTTTACTTTAGTTATGGATGAACTTACAAAAGGGATTCAAGATGAGTTATCATGGTGTATGCTATTCACATATGATATTGTTCTTATTGATGAGACCAGAAATGGGGTTAATGACAAGTTGGAGAGATGGAGACATACACTGGAGTCTAAAGGTTTTAGAGTAAGCAGATTGAAAATTGAATACCTACATTGCTATTTCGGTGGCAGGGAAGATGTAGGGGGAGAAGTCATCACTGATGGAATGACGATACCAAAGGTTGAGAAGTTTAAATATCTAGGCTCGATCATTCAACAGAAAGGGGATATTGACGAAGGTATTAGTCAGCGCTTAAAAGTGGGATGGAAAAAATGAAAGTATGCTTCAAGTGTGCTGTGCGATAAGAGGATGCCTGTGGTATTAAAAGATAAAGTTTATCACATGGTAGTTAGACCTGCTGTGTTGTATGGATCGAAGTGTTGGCCTATAAAAAAGACACAGGTTTAGAGATTGGTGGTTGTAGAGATGAGGATGATTAGATGGATGTGTGGCTATACGAGAATGGATAGAATTAGTAATGGAGTAATCAGATACTTAGTTAAAGTGACTCCCATCGAAGATAAGATGAGAGAAATAAGACTTAAATATTGTGGCCATGTGAAAAGAAGGAATGTGGATGCTCCAGTGAAGAGATGTAAGAGAATTAACATGCCCGAAGGGAAAAGAGGGAGGAGGCGACCAAAGAAGAGTTTAGACGAGGTGATTAGAGAGGACTTAAAAGTTGTAGAGTTGATGAAGGATATGGCTCAGGATAGGACACTATGGCCGGATAGGATTAAGATCTTAAATCACAGAGAGTTGGCTTTGTAATTGTCTTTTGGTTGCAGTAGGGTAGGTTTGGTTGTGGTTTTTCGTATGTCGTGTTTGTATGCAGGTAGTACATGTATCTGAGAAGAGACATTATTTGCCTACCTCTGTTTGTTAAGGTACAGCACCTTCCTCTGCTATGTTGTACTTATATTTACATAATTACTGTTACTTGATTTATTAGTATTTCTTAGTTTATTCCCTACTGCTTATCCTTAGTTTTTCTCCATAAATTATTTTCACAAAATCCTTATTTTATAATATGCTTTCACAAAATCTTATTTTATGGGTCTCTTGGAATCAGCCTCTCCATGGACAGGAATGCCGGTAGAGGTAAGGTTACCTGTAGCTGGATCTCCCTAGACCCTGCGAAAGCAGGACCCATACTGGGAGATGTTATTGTTGTTGTTGTATCATTTTTTTGGTTTTTTGAAAATAAATAGCATATATATTTTGAATGCAAGAGGAATAAATAATATGACAAGTATATATTGGTGGTTATCATTAAAACATGTTTAATCATGTTCAATAGGCGAATTATGCTAAATTGTTGTGAATTATGCTAAATTCTGCTGAAATATGCTGAATTGTGCTGAATTGTTCTTAATTATGTTGATTTGTGCTAAATTAGTGAGTAATAAATTTTGAGTATTGTCTCTCTTTTTTTCTCTTTGTTTTTATTAATACCTTATCAATATGTGACACCCTAAGTTTTTTTTTCTTTTTTTTGGAGGTTAGTACATCATAGCATGAGTAATTAAAATGGTGGGAAATTTGCATATGAATATAGCAATGTGAATAATTTTACTCCTATGAAGAGTGAATCTAGAATAATTCAACATTTGGACAATCAAAATCTAAGGCCACCATTTAGCAAAAAACTTCAGAATTTTACCATGAGAGATATGACAGAACTAATAGTCATGTCTTAGGATTCACATGGTCAATTTTATGAAATGTAGAGAAAATTAAAAGGCTTTGAAGTTTGACGGAAAGAAGCATACAAGAGTAGAAGAGATGGTTATCTAGCTTCAATAACTTTTAAATATTCTGCAGAGGGTGAACGTAATCCAAAGTACATGAACAACCCTCACAGGAAAAAGAAAGCAAAAGAGTTGACAAGATGTAATTGTCCAGCAGAGATTCAATTCAAATGAATCAACGAAGCAGATCACTGGATTGTTACTAGGTTTGTGGCTAAACATACACATACCCTCACAAAACCACAACATACGAGATACTTCAGGTTAGTAAATATGTAATTTATTTTTTATATTTTGTATTTATTATAAAACTCTTGGGCATGTTCTCGCTTTGGACAACGCATATAAATGTGATGAATACAATAAGCCACTTCTCGTGCTTGTTGGTGTTAATCATAATCTAAAGGCAATGACTTTTAGATATGCTCTAATATTGCATAAGGACGAAGCCTCTTTTATTTGGGTCTCGAAGCAGTTAGTTAAAGCGGGAGATGGACAAAAACGGGAGATAGTTGTGACAGATTGTGACAAAGTTATGGCCAAAGTCATTAAGGTGGTATTTCTATAAGCGGCACATAAATTATGGCTATGGCATCTAATAAGAAACATGCAATCAAACAACGACTCTCAATTTGCTAGTGCTTTTATCAAATGCTTTAACAACTGTCAGACTCCAAAAGATTTTGAAGTTGGTTGGCAAGAACTCGTGTCTCATTATGGTATATAGCGTAGGAAGTGGGCAATGAACTTGTATAATAATAGGGAGAAGTGGACAGAAGCATATTTATATTGATATTCCATTCTAGATATCTAAATATCTATTTTAACTCATTTATCTATTCTTTATAGTTTCAAAAACTTTTATTTAATATTTACTCTTTGTCCACTGGTGTAGTAATGAGGAGTATGCAGAGAGTTGAGTCTATGCATAGAACAATAAAAGTAGGTGTGGGATCGAAACATCAAGTTATACAGACTTGTTCAATTACATGAATACTATAATAGCAGAACAACGAGACAGAGATGGACATAGTGATCATACAACAATTCATACACACCCTGTTATATAGGGAGTGCTTTGTAGCTTCAAGTCGCATGCAGCAAAACTACATACAAGAAATTATTATAACTTCTTGTGCAAGGAGATGACCTTTGACTAAAGGTATGTGGTAAAGTTGAGTAACAGAAACCTGAAGGTCTCCATATGGCTATTTTTTATTGGTTGTAAGACATTGAACATGAGAAAATTTCGTGTATAGTGATTAGGCATGATGCACATGACGTGTTGTTGTTGGACGAAGTTGGAATCAGTAGGTTTTCATGTCGCCACATGTTTGTGGTCTTGATATATGCAAATACGTATGAAAGAGATTCCAAGTTGTACAATTCTTCGAAGGTGAACTATTGAGGCTCTGCAACAAATTCAGCTTAATGAAGACAACTTTGCACATGAAGAACAAGATGAGAATATAAGACAAGTAGGAGAATACAAGATCCTTAGGTTGTAATTTTAAAAGGGGCACCAAAAGAAAAAAAAATCTCGTGCTTGTGGCAAATGTTATGGTATAGGTCATTCCATACGTACTTGTCCAAAAGCTGGTAATACTAATTTGCTGGAGAAAACCAAGGGAAGATTTCAACCATGACTGCTTAGGTAGAGTGCGTGAGCACTTAATGAGCACCATGTCTAATTCTTACGTCAAAGGTGAATGCCAAAGGGAATCATCAATACTTATGCATCTATACCTTAAACAAAATAGTTCTATCAAATAATATTTGTTTTTTTAAACACGCAGGTTATCTTGAGTGCAGGAGTGGAGAATTTGTAGCAGTATCCTAAGATTGTTGAGTGGAGTCCGAAAGAGGATTGGTGATTCTTGTAGAATAGTTGCGTAAATTATATTGTTCTCATAGATTTTTCAATGATGTTGAATTTTTTCATGGAATTAAAACTTCACTGTGATGCTTTTTGATGTTTACTTTTTTTTTTTCACTCTTTTTAAATTTATTATAAAACCCTTGGATGTATGCATTTCGTTTTTTTAAATTTATTATATTTTTAAAAAATAAAATAGCTCAAATAAAAATATCAAACATATCAATCAAAACAAAATAAATAAAATAACCCAAAATGTAACCACTTATTCTACATTTAGTTTATCAATATGTTGATTTAAAATCTGCCATGTTGAATTCATTTACCACGAGTTTCTCTGCATTCTGCATTGCTCCACCCTCATTCATCTGACTTCATGATGGTGAGTGATTTTATTAAATAAGTTGATAAGTAATTATTGAGTGTAGTGGTTGAATAATATTGAATTTATAAACTCTGGGTTCTTAGGGTTTCCTAAATTATTGGGAAAGGAATTGAATAATAATATCTTGAAAGAGTTCATATATCTTTTTTCTCAAAGAAAGATTTCATATATTGTAAAAATAAAAATGATAATAAAGTATGGAGGAAGAAAAGATATTAAAAGGCAAGTCTAAAGGGAAAAAAAAAGTTAAATACCATTTATCCCCTGACGGCGGCAATGTGCAAGAAAATAAAAAACCCAAAAAAAACATTTAACGCTCATCCCCCTACCGTGTGAGGACTCAAACCATTGACCTCCCAAAAGAGTTCAGGGAAAATATGATAGGCCTCTTACCATCAGATTACACAGGTTTTACTAATTTTCTTGCCACATTTCGTATAATGAATGCAATGTGAATTATAAACCAAAACAAAAAAAAAAAATCCACTCAAATGCCAAACTCTACGCTGCTACCCTCATTCCGCACCCCATTGCCGGCTGCCGTGGTTGTCACACTCCGGCGGCACATGGTGAGTCTACTGTTAGCCGCTCAGAGCCTGCCACCGGAGAGATGCATTGACCACCGTGGTTGTTGCCTGGAGAATTCCCACTAGATTTTCCACCCAACATAACCATGTCGTCAGAAAATTGGAATAGTCGCCGAAAAAGTTGAATGCTCAATGGAAAATTTTAAAGCTAATGGTGAGGCAGGTCAAATTCTAAACAAGCCTAACAGAAACAATTTTCCCTCCAAATTTGTAAATATTTTATGATTTTTATACTACATTTTTGTTCATTTAAAAACAAAAAAGTGATGGCTTAGTTCATGGTAAAACAAATGTTTGGTCCAGATTTACCTAGCTGTGGTGGTTTATTCCACTATTAGTATCTTTATTTTCCTTTATTTAGCATGATTATCTTTTTTTATAATATGTGAAATCTTTCTTTGATTAAAAAAAAAGGCATATGAAATCTTTTAAGATGTTATTGTTCCTTTTCTTCCTCAGCGATTTACGAAACCCTAATGAACTGAAGTTTATAAATTAAATCTTATTCAGCAACTTTGCATCAACAATTACCTCTCAACTTATTTGATAACTCACAATCATCTCCTTCTCAACACGTTTTTGATAAAATCACCCAATGCATATCTTCCTCAACTTCTTGAATTGGTATGTTAAATCACATCCCTTGTTTGCTAATTAAAAGCATATATTTATGAGTAGCTAGTCATGTTTTTATTTATCTTGAATTTCTTGGTATGTTGATTGTGTTAAGTTATCTCTTTTGTTTTTTTCTAATAATATGATTGTGTTAGTTATGAACAAAATTTCAATATAATTATTTAGACTAATAATTTATGAGTTTTCTATTATTTAGACTTATAAGTTTTGAGTAGTTTTGAGTAGGTTTAAATTTTAATGGCAGATGTATTTACAGTTATATTTTAAATTTTTGTTTGATCATGCTTTTTAGTTTTTTGAAAATAAATAATATATATTTTTTAAATGCAAGAGGAATAAATAAAATGAGAAGTACATATTGGTACTTATCATTGAAACATGTTGAATCATGTTGCATAGGTGAATTGTGCTAAATTATCTTGAATTGTCCTGAATTGTGCTAAATTGTGGTGAATTATAATGAATTGTATTGAAATATTCAAGCTAAACTGGGCTGAATTGTGCTTAATAGTGCTTAATTATTTGACTTGTGCTGAATTAGCAAGTAATAAATTTGAAGTATTGCCTCTCTTTTTTTCCCTCTTTGTTTTTATCAACACCTTTTCAATATGTAACACCCTAAGTATTTATTTTTTCTTTTTGCGAGAAGTTAGTACATCATGAGCATGAGCAATGAAAATCATGGGAAATTTACGAATGAATACATCAACGGGAAGAATTTTATTCCTATGAAGAGTGAATCTAGAATAATTCAGGATTTGGACTATCAAAATCTATAAGCATCATTTGGCAAAAGACTTCAAGATTTTACTATGAGAGATATGATAAATTGATATGCATGTCTTTGAATTTACATGGTCAATTTTATGAAATGTATACAAAACTAAAAGGCTTTCAAGTTCGATAGAAAGAAGCATGCAAGAGTAAAAGACATGATCATCTAACTTCAATAACATTTAAATGTTCTGCAGAGGGTGAATGTGATCCAAAGAACATAAACAACCCTAACAGGAAAGCAAGGTAAAAGAGTTGACAAGACGTAATTGTCAAGTAGAGTTTTGACTCAAATGGATCAAAGAAGCAGATTATTGGATTGTTATTGGATTTGTGATTGAACATACATATACCTTGCAAAACCACGGCATACAAGATACTTCATGTTAGTAAATATGTATATTTATTACTTTGTATATAATGTTCTTAAATGCATCCTCTATGTTCATTTTTAAATGAGAAAAATAGATCACATAGGAAAATTCCGAAGGATGACAGGAAAGAAATGGAATGGATGTATGATGTTCGCATTCCCCCATGTTGCATATATCTATCTATGAAAAATCATGCAAGAATTGTTGAAGAACTTCCTTACCTAAAAGCTAACATGGAAAATCATATGTACAAGCATATGCGCAACCAAGTTAAAGAAAGTGATGCTGAAGTTTTTTTGGCATATTTACTTGGAAAGAAAGATGTTGATCCAACATACTAACCGAGATATACTGAGGATGACAAGGGCAGATTAGAAAACCTATTTTGGTGGGACAAAATGACATGCTTGGATTATAAAACTTTTGGGCATGTTCTTGCTTTTGATAACACATACAAATTTGATGAATATAATAAGCCATTTATCATGCTTGCTGGCATTAATCATAATCTAAAGACAATGACTTTTGAATGTCCTCTAGTAGTTCATGAGGATGAAGCCTCTTTTAGGGTTTCAGAGCAGTTAGTTAAAGCGGGAGATGGACAAAAATCAGAGATAGTTGCGACAGATGGTGTCAAAACTATGGCCAATGTCATTAAGGTGGTATTTCTAAATGTGTCACTTAAATTATGGCTATGACATCTAATAAGAAACATTCAATTAAACGACGACTCTTACTTTGCAACTGGTTTCATCAAATACGTCATTAAATATCATACTCCAAAAGATTTTGAAGTTGGTTGGCGGGAACTCGTGTCTCATTATGGCATTCAACATAGGAAGTAGGCAAGGGACATGTATAATGATAGGGAGAAGTGGACAGAAGTATATCTATGTGGATATTTCTTTGTAGGTATCCAAATAACTATTTTAACTAATTTATCTGTTGTTTATGGTTTCAAAAAAATATATTTAATATTTACTCTTTCTCCACTGGTATAGGGATGAGAAGTATGCAGAGAGTTGAGTCTATGCATAGAACAATAAAAGTGGGGGTTTGATCCACACATCATGTGATACAGACTTGTTCAAATACACAGACAAGTAATAGCAGAACAGCCAGACAAAGATGGACATAGTGATTTTATAACAATTCATACATATCCTGTCATATAGGGAGTGCTTTGTAGCATCAAGTCACAGGCAGCAAAAGTGTATACAAGAAATTGCTACAACTTCTTGTGCAAGGAGATGACCTTTCAGTCAAGTTCTGTGCTGAAGGGCGAGAAACCTAAAGCTGAAGGTCTCAATATGGTTATTTTCTATTGGTTATAAGACATTGAACGTGAACAAAGTTAGTATATAGTGATTAGGCATGATGCACATAATATGACGTGCTATTGTTGGATGAAGTTAGAATCGGTAGATTTTTCATGTCACCACATGTTTGCAGCCATGAAATATGCAAATATGAAAAAGATTCCAGGTGGTATAATTTTTCGAAGGTGGATATTGAGACTCAGCAACAAATTTAGCTCAATGAAGACAACTTTGCACATGAAGAACAAGATGGCATACATGATGCAAGTTGGCAATGCCAAATTTGCTGGAGAAAACTAAGGGAAGATTTTGACCATAAGTATGTAGATAGAGCGAGTGAGCACTTAATGTGCACCTTGCCTAATTCTTACGTCAAAGGTGAAATGCCAAAGATGGTCATCAATACTTATGTATATATAGCTTGAACAACATAGTTCTATCAAATAACATTTTTGTTCAACACGTAGATTGTCTTCAGTGAAGAAGCGGAGAATTTGGAGCAGAATCCTAAGATTGTTGAGTGGCATCCAAAAGAGGATTGGTGATTATCATAGAATAGGTGCGTAAATTATATTGTTCGAATCAATTTTTCAATGATGTTGACTTTTTTGGTGTAATTAAAAACTTCACTATGATGCTTTTTGATGTTTACTTTTTTTCTCTTTTTTAAAATTTATTATAAAACCGTTGGATGTATGCATTTTGTTTTTTTAAATTTATTATATTTTTAGGAAATAAAATAACTCAAATAAAAATATCAAACATATCAATCAAAACAAAATAGATAAAAAAAATCTTAAATATAACCACTTGTTCTACATTTAGTTTATGAATCTGTTGATTTAAAATCCATCATGTTGAATTCGCTTACCACGAGTTTCTCCACATTCTTCAATGGCTCCATCCTCATTTCATCTGACTTCACGATGGTGAGTGATTTTATCAAATAAGTTGATAATTAATTGTTGAGTGAAGTGGTTGAATAATATTGAATTTATAAACTTTGAATTATTCGGGTTTCATAAATTACTGAGAAAGGAAAGAAACAAAAATATCTTGAAAGAATTCATATATCTTTTTTTAATCAAAGAAGGATTTCATATATTGAAAAAAAGATAATCATGCTATCAAAAGGAAAATAAAGTATTTAATAGTGGAAAAGATATCAAAAGAAAAATAAAGTATGGGGAGGAAGAAAAGGTATTAAAAGGCAAGTGCAAAAACAAATCAAAAACCATTTACCCCAACCCTGTGAGAATAGTTGCATAAATTATATTGTTCAAATAAATTTTTCAGTGATGTTGACTTGTTTCATGGAATTAAAACTTCAGTATGATGCTTTTTGATGTTTACTTTTTTTCTCTCTTTTTAAACTAATTATAAAACCCTTGGATGTATGCATTTTGTTTTTTTAAATTTATTATATTTTTGGGAAATAAAATAAATCAAATAAACATGTCAAACATATCAATCAAAACAAAATAAATAAAAAAATCTCAAATGTAACCACTTGTTCTACATTTAGTTTATCAATATGTTGATTTAAATCTGCCATGTTGAATTTGCTTACCATGAGTTTCTCCACATTCTTCAATCGCTCAACCCTCATTTCATCAGTCTTCATGATGATAAGTGATTTTATCAAATAAGTTGATAAGTAATTGTTGAGTGAAGTGGCTGAATAATATTGAATTTATGAACTTTGAATTATTAGGGTTTCGTAAATTACTGAGAAAGGAAAGAAACAATAATATCTTGAAAGATTTCATGCATCTTTTTTGTGATCAAAGAAGGATTTTATATATTGTAAAAAAAGATAATCATGCCATCAAAAGGAAAACAATGAACTTAATAGTGGAAAAGTTATCAAAAGAAAAATAAAGTATGGAGGAATAAAAGGTATTAAGAGGCAAGTGGCCAAAAAAAAAAAAAAATCAAAAACCTTCAGGCTACAAAGCTTCTTGGTAATTTTCTTACTACATTTTATACAATTAATGAGTAGAAATTAGAAACCAAAACAACAACAAAATCCACCCAAATGCCAAACTGTACCCTATCACCCTCGCACTGCATCCCATTGCCGGCCATCGTGGTTGTCATCCTCTTGCAGTACACGGTGAGTCTGGCAGCAGCCGTCCAGAGCCTATTGCCCAGACATATGTGCCGACCACCGTGGTTGCTACCCGAAAAATTCGCACTGGATTTTGCCGCCCAACTTAATCAAGTCACTGGAATATTTGAATACCCACCGAAAAATTTTAAAGCCAATGGTGGGGCAGACTAAATTAAAAACAAGACTTACAAAAACAATTTTTTTTTCAAATTTAAAAATGTTTTGATTTTTATATTACATTTTCATTCATTTAAAAACCAAAAAAATCATTGGTTTAGATCATGGCATAACGAATATATAGATTTACCTGGTCGTGGTGGTTGTCATACAGTGATAACAACTATAAGCACAACGAATACATATGTACATACATATATACATACATATATATGTACATACATACATACATACATATATATATATATATATATATATATATATATATATATATATATAATATATATATATATATATATATGTATATATATATATATATATATATATTTACACATGGGGGCGGATCAGGTGAGAAGAGGCTTCCTATGAGCAGAATGAGAAGAGACGATCTGGACCGTTCATCGACATCCAATGGTCCAGATTTGATGGAGCAAATTAAAAAGGCAGATTCCCAGTTCTCTCACGCGACCTTGTTTGCTGAATTTTCGGTCTGGTAACTTCGATTTCTTCTTCTTTCCTCTTTTCTCTTTCATGTCGTGTCTGTTTGTTCTCCGATTTCTTCTTCAAATCTCATCAGGTAACTTCAATTTCTTCTTCACGATCTGTCTCTTTCACGCTCTGTCTCTTCGTTTTTTGACTTCTTCTTCGAATTTCAATTGTCGTTTGTAGCGGGTTTGATTGTTTTCGGTCCATTAATTGAGTTTGATTGTTCGTAGTGGGTTTGATTGTTTTCAAGGATGCTTTGATTCTTTTGAAGTTGTGTGCTTAAGGCACAGCATCCATTAGTGTGGAATCACGTTTGTGTAGGTCTTGGAGGAGCCTAATATTATTCGTTAGTTAATAGGATCTCTGTTTATAGAGACTAAAGTGTGTTACAGATGTTTGTATATTGGGTGGGGTGATTTATGTATGGAGTTGATTACTTTTGTGTTGTCTATCTTTTGGCTGGTATTATGGGATTTCTAAATTCATTTTGATGTATGTAGCTGATGATTGTTTGTACATTGTACGTTGTATGATGTTAATCTATCTAGCAGTCAAGGTTTTTGAGACAGTAGTTGGTTTTCAATTCCATACGGGATAACTGGTTTGCTGATTTTTATCTTTTTCGGTTCAATGATTTGACTTCAAGTCCATTCCAAGCAAATAAGGCTACACATTCCCCATTTGGTTGGGGGGGAGGAGGTCGTATGGGCTTTGTTCAGGTACTGAACAAGCGAAAATACATGAAATGCTCAAACTATGGATATATTTTGTGAGAGAGAACATAGTGTGCAGAGAACACAGTTAGGAAGTAGAGGAGCTGCAAGCAAAGATATTTTCCCATGGGATCACTATTGTTTATGAGGACTGCGAGGACTAGCATGAACTTTGGACTCTTAAAAGTGAGGGTGGGGGGTCAAGCTGTTTGTGATGAATTCTACAAATCTACTCCTTAAGCCCAATTATATTTTATGAGAGAGAGAGGGGGGGAATGAACGGGAGGAGAATCTCTATTGGGTAAATCATATAGACACAAACCCAATAATCCAGACCCAGACCACCATTATATGTTCCCTTGGCTTCTAAACTTGAAAAACAAGTATAAGGTAATAAAGGTACTTGTCAAGTCAATCTTGAACAATCTGTTGAATGCCAAGAATCGCAGTTGGATCCTTTTATAACCAAGCTCTTGAAGGCAGGATCTGCCTGTCACATTTGATGTTGAAGATGATCGGATCTGAGATTGTATACTTCTTACAATGTGATCACTAAAGTTTTTCATTTGACATTATCATGTTACTTTGGCTAATATGAGCATTTACAGGAGGCCATGCGCAAAGCCAAAGAAGCAGGAACAGAAGACTCTATGTTTCGACCACTTAGACTCTTGATAAGGTGAGTTCTTTTCTTCCAGATGTCCTTCAAGATGCTCTTGCTATTGACTTCAGTAGCTTGTCTTTCAGTGGCTTTCCTAGTTTAGTTCACAGTCATTTTCTATTTCCTGAAATTTATTTCTACTTGTACATATTTGGTGATGAAGATTGAAAGTCTTATTTTCGGTGTCTTTCGTTTATCTTTTGAGATATTGGTACATAGTGGAATTTGTTTATATGCTTTTCATATGGCAGAATTTAACATTGATAGGTGCACTATATAAATTACTTTGGTGAACATTTGCAATTGCATTGGTAAATTTTAAAGTTGAGGTTTTCGTTTTATGTCCATTTTTATTTTGTTGATGGTGATGCATTTGATACCATTCCTGTAATGAGATGTCCACTTCACAAACTATTTCTATCGGTGGCAATGCTGGTGATCAAAGTATTAGTGACAAAAAGCAACATTCCTAGCAGCTTGATCACTTGCAAAGTGATCCTTGTGCGGTAGAGAGCACAAGAAGATCTTGTAATGTCACCTATACATAATTTCTTTTTTGGTTTCAACTTACTTGTGGTGTTATTGATTGCTATTTGTATGTTATTTACATATTTAATTGATTCCAACATTGGTTAATTGTATTATGATATATTGTCCATGAAAATCACAAGACTATCGATTAACTTTTTGTATTAATAGAACACGTATTTAGGCAAGATATTTATTGATAAGTGTTTGTAGTGATTCCGTTATGTGGTTCCATATGGGATGGAATATATGGTGAACTGTGGTGAATTAATGCTAAAATGTTGTAATTTCAAGATGTATTCATACAACAAATCATGTTTTTCGTTTGTTGTTTTACTTAGTTGTAATGATGTGTGCCATTACATGTCCAGTGATATTGATTGTTTTTTTTTTTTGGGATAAAAAATAGATTCAAATGATTTGACACCGGTGCTGACCAATTCATCCATTGATGCCGGAGGGGAGTGGGTTCCAGTTTGTGAGGAAGCATCCTTTATACCTAAGTTGAAAATGAGGTTTAAAAACATTGAGGACGCTCTAGCATTTTACAAGAGATATGCCAATTGTGTGGGGTTTAGTGTTCGGAAGTCTTCCACCACAAAGAATAAGTCAGGCAACATTTGGAAGGTCTTTGTTTGTTCAAAACAAGGGTATAGGAAGCCTCGTAAAAGTCCACCCCAAAGTGCAATTGCCTTAGCTAATGCAATATCTAGAGCAAGAGAGAATGTTTAGGAAAGAAGGGTTAAACAGAGAAGGGTTGAGACTAGAGAAGGATGCAATGCACGTATAGTTATGAGCTCTATGATTGATGGTCAGTTTGAAGTGTGTACTTTTCATGCTGGCCATGTGCATCCTCTAGTCACCCCAAGCCGAAGACAGTTCCTACGATCTTCTAGGAACATCAGTTCTATTCACAAGGACTTCATTTGTAAATATGGGAGAGCAAATGTTGGGGCTTCGAAGGTTTATCATCTCCTGAAAGAGCAAGTTGGGGGTTATGAATATGTGGGATGTGACCAGCAAGATTTCAAGAATTACAAGAGGGATTTAAAGGCAATGATAAAAGATTCAGATGCGTACATGTTTGTAGATATCTTAAAGAAAAGAAAAGAAGTTGATCCTAGCTTTTATTATGCTCATGAGCTTGATGACGAGAATAGGCTCAAGAATGTCTTCTGGTCTGATTCCTTGTGTAGGAGGTCCTATGCGTTGTTTGGGGACTTGTTATCTTTCGACACAAAGCATAAGACTAATAGGTATAGCATGATGTTTGCTCCATTTACGGGTATCAACCATCATCACCAACTCACTTACTTTGGTGCGGGTTGATACGAGATGAAAAGGTGGAGTCTTTCAAGTGGTTATTCCAGTGTTTCATTGATGCAATGGGGGGAAACAAGCCAAAAGCCATAATTACTGATCAGGATCCAGCAATCAGGCAAGGGGTACTCCCTGTGTTTGAGGGGTGCACCCATAGGTACTGTATGTGGCATATTATGAGAAAGTTGCCTGAGAAAGTGGGTCACTTATTGAATGGTTGTGAAGATTTCCTAGAGCGGATCAAACTATATGTTTGGGCATCTGATACCCCAGAGGAGTTTGAAGCAAAGTGGGCAGATATGCTAGTTGATTTCAACTTGGGCACTAATGATTGGTTGAAACATATATATGACATTCAAGAGGATTGGGTACAAGTTTATTTCAAGGAGGATTTCTTAGGGGGCATTATGAGGACTACGTCAGGCTCCGAGAGTCAAAATGCTATGTTTGGGAACTTAACAACTCCAATATTAAGTTTGGTGGAGTTTTGGGTTAGGTTTGTGCATGCCTTTGAGTCTCAACAATATCGAGAAAGTAAGGCTGAAAATGCATCCTTAATCTCCCTACCTGAGCTGAAGACGCCTTTGGACATAGAAAAACATGGGAGGGTCATGTACACATATACTAACTTCTGCATATTTCGCGACTAGTTATGTGATGCATTGTTTAATTGTGAGATATTAAGCATCAGCACTGTAGAGTGTGACAGCACTTACAAAGTAGAGGATAAAAGGCATCAGAGATATAGATATGTTATGTATAATAAGGAATCCCAGGATGCTACATGCACATGCTGCTTCTTTCAATCTGAAGGGATTCCTTGTGCTTATATTTTGCTTGTGTTGAAGTCATTAAAAGAGATTCCTGCATGCTTTGAAGTTGATAGATGGACGAAACTAGCGGCCAAGAAACCTATCTTTGAGCTTGACACAATTGTATCCACAAGCTATGCACAAGTGGGGTAGCAAAATAGGATGATTTCTGATGCTTGGTCACGATTGTATAAGTGCATGGATTTGGCAGGGCGGGATGTAGATAAGTTACAATATGTGATAAATGCAGCCGAATCAATTCAACAGAAGCTTGAAGAAGTGGTTGGTGGTGGTTCCATGAGTAATGCATCTACAGATCTTCAGACATATTTTGGGTATACGGTGCCAAATATAGTTGAAATACAACCCCCTCCAGTTTCGGTCACAAAGGGAAGAGCTAAGAGAATGAAGACAGGAGTTGAGAAAGCAGTTGAGCAGCAAATGCATGCACGGATGTGCCACTACTGCAAGCAAGTTACCTCTCATGACAGTAGAAACTGTCCTGAGAAGAGGAACTAGTGCACTATGTCAAAAGTATGTATACCGATTTTTGATTTGGCATGTTTTTCGCTTGAAAAATATTGATTCTTTTTCTAAGATTTTATTCTTTTTGTATTTTCTGTAACTTGTTTGCAAATTGTCAATCATATGTGTTTAGGGTTTGTGTAATTGAATCGTATTTGATTAGGCATCAGTTCATTGATTCGTGCTGGTATGTTTCAAATACAGATTTCCATAATTGAAGACCATCAGCATCCGCCTATACACACACACACACACTCTTCTGGTTGTCTAAAACAGTCAATTAAGCTTCCAAACTTCGAGTGGAGCTCTGAAACTAACTCCATGATGTATTCATAAAAGATTAGATGAACACATAGTTGATTAGATGTAGATAAAAGATTGAATGAACATATATAGTCAGTGACGTACATGCATATCAACTACAATCAATTATTCATAAGTGGACTGGGTTTTGCTCTCAGGATGGAAGACGATAAAGGGAGCATTAGTGATGCCACTGATGGTTGAAGGGTGCAAGATGGGGTTCATCAAATTCACAAGCCGGAGTAGTGATTCTGCAAATCACAACCACATAAAGCCTTGACTAATAGGTTCCTTTATAGTATGATTGCCATTGCTCAATGCTAGCTAAAGTGTTAGTGCACAATAGTTGGCATAGCATTTTCTCTTCTGTAATAAATTTTCCTTAGAATTTTATGTAGCTTCCGTCTTTATTTGCACATTCGGATTCAGTCATATGCTATAAGGTTATGGCTATTTGGCAATTCAATCTGCCAGCTTGGTTTGATGCTGAAATGCTTTGTTCTTTTTTTGGGGGGCAAATGAGGCATAAAGGTTGATATCGGTAGAATTTAAACCCAAGTCTCTGATAACAACTATCAAAAATTTTATCAGTTGTGCTGATTGAGACCACAATTGAAATGCTTTTGTTTATATACCCCACCTGTCCCGTTCAATTTTTTCCCATTATTTTTGTTTTTCTATTTTGATCTCTGCTTGTCAAACTCCCTTGAGTAGATTGAGGCAAGTTGATGCCATGGCTGTTGAGATGCATGCTGGTCTGGCTTCTGAAGGTGGTTCTAAGCTTAAAATGCTCCTCACTTATGTTGATAAACTCCCCAACGGGTATCCCTCTCCCTCCCTCCTTCCCTCCCTCTCTCTCTCTCAGCTTTCGTGGTTGTGTTCATTTGTGGGTATGAGGTTTTGTTTGATTTGGGGGAAAGAGGTATTTACTTGGTTTCATGATGATTGATATAGTTTGTGTTTTTGCATTGATCCCCCTTCGCTGTGTATATCATTGATCAGGAAGTTCTCCTTTCGATGAGCTTGTCATATACATATATAGATAGTCTTTTTGTTAACTGTTTGCAAGCAATTTGTTTGTGATGGAATGCTTGAATGTTGATTAGCAAGGGGGAAAATGAGTTGTTTTTACGTCCACAGAATAGGTTCAGGGCATTAGCATCCCGAAGGAAGAGCAGGAGAAGGTTGTAAAGTTTGATTTTCATGGGCAGCCTGCTCAGTTAAAGCACGGCAGTGTTGTCATTACAGCAATACATTCTTTTTCTTAGCATTTTGAGCACTTTAGTGTTTAGCTCTCCCTTAGCATAGGTTTCCATATCTCTTTATTATATGCTCTAGTGGTACTATTTCCTCAGCTGTTTTCCTGCTGCTATTATTTTGTGGTAATCTCAGGAACCAAAGTACTAAAGTCATAATGGTTTACATATCTGCATTAACATAACAACCAAAATGTCATTGTTGTAATCTTTCATTCATGTTTCTTAATCTGTTCAGAACATTGGAAACCAATCATATAAACTAGTTGTCATTTCCACAATGCAGTAACTGACCTAGTGGAAGGTGATTCTTCAAGGAAAATAGTAGAAATCATATGTAGGACTAGCATGGGTTCTTCTCTACTGCGTGCTGGTTTGGTTGCTAAGAAAGCTTGTGAGTTGGGGTTAGAGGTTAGAGTGGAGAAGATGTTCGATGATGTACAGTCCAAACTTCCTGGGCCTCCTAAGTTTCTTTTATGCTTGCTTCCGGAGAGGAAGAATTATAACCTTTATGGTATTGTCTGGTTGTCTGCAACTTTGTATTTATTGCTCTAATTGTTGTGCTAATATGGCTACTATGATTTAGGTCCCTGGAAGAAAAAGAATCTGGCAGACTTTGGAATTATGACATAGTGCATGGCTCCTACAAAGGTCAATGATCAATATCTCACTAACTGCCTCTTGAAGATAAATGCAAAGGTGATTCTTAAATGGTTCTTGGAAGGGCGTTAAGTCTTTGAGGTTGGATCATTTTTCATTCTTCTGTTGTCTTTATGCAGCTGGGTGACTTGAACTCACTGCTGTCTGTTGAACAAAAACCTTCAATACCGTTGGTCTCTAAAGTTCCCACAATCATTCTGGGGATGGATGTCTCTCATGGATCACCAGGGCATTCAGATGTGCCATCAATTACAGCAGTAATTTTCTACTATTTCTTTCCTTCAAATCGCAAAGCACACCTCTCATGAAATAGAACTGGAGAAGTTGTCTTTTTTTGGGGGGTGGTTGGTGTGGAGTTCCAAACGGTCTCTTCTTAATTTTACCCTCTGCTGTTCTTACTGGTGTTATTTGTTGACCTGTAGGTTGTGAGCTCCAGACAATGGCTTCTAATTTCTCGATACAGAGCATCAGTTAGGACTTAGTCTCCAAAAGTAGAAATGATAGGCAACTTATTCAAGCGTGTGTCTGACACTGAAGACGAAGGTATCATCAGGTGGGTTTTGAGGAAATGGTGGTATACATTTTCTTTTTGTTCTAGTGCGGTGATGTAATTGATGGTGAGGCTGGCTTGTGAAACTTTTGTTCTAGAATTTGTTGTTTGGTTTTAGGGAGCTTTTGCTAGACTTCTATGTTAGTTCCGGTAAAAGAAAGCCAGAACATATAATTATTTTCAGGTATGTATATTTTCCCTAGGAATTTGGCAAGCTTTTTATATTCTTCGTCTTTCAAGGGTTGTTCCTATCAGTGATAAATGAGTGCATATGTCGATTAGCTATTATTATGTTACTGATTTTAATCCCTTTGTTACTGCGGAGATGGAGTGAGTGAATCTCAGTTCAATCAAGTGTTAAACATTGAGCTTGACCAAATTATCGAGGTTTTATCCTTTTCTGAAGGCTTTTCTACATATCATCGTCTGCATAACCACCTTTTCTGAAGGTTTATTTTCTTTATGATGCTTATTTGCAGGCTTGCAAGTTCCTGGATGAGAAGCGAAATCCAAAGTTTGTGGTTATCATGGCTTAAAAGAATCACCATGCCAAGTTTTTCCAGAACGGTTCTCCTGACAATGTCCCCCCAGGTATATATGCCTCAACAGGATTAGTACAGCGTTACCAATGCCTTTTGAGCAATTCCTAAAATCCTTCTTCTGATACACAGGTACTGTGATTGACAACAAGGTCTGCCATCCCAAGAACTATGACTTCTACCTCTATGCACATGCTGGAATGATTGTAAGTAATCAGCAAGCCCGTCTTCTTTTCCATAATCCAGAAAAATCTGTTTCTGTTTTTCCTGCCCCCTCATAAACTGAATTATGCTGTGTATGCTTCGCACTACTCATTCTTTTGAAAGTTGATGGCATGCAGTTTTCTTGATTCTTAATTTTTGATGGATATTATCTTAGATATTGTAGCTAGGTTTTCTTGCGCTATTTTACTGTGAGCTGCTCAGAGAGAACCTTGGGGGGGGAGCACGCACAGGATTTTAGGAAGGGGGCACATATAGGATTTTAAGAATGAATTTTTAAACAAAAAATGCTATTTTTTTATTATTGGTATTATTGGTATTGAATTTCCTCAGTTTCTCAGTATCCTAAGAGATTTGATTGGACGGTCCATTGTGGTATATGCAACTGAGGAAAAATCAGATCCAGGGCTTGCAGGTGCGACGATTGCGAGAATTACCAAAGTAGGTGACAACTATAAGAAGCTGTGTACTTGTGATGGAACCACCATCTGGGAAGCAAAATCCAATTTTGTCACGAGCAAGGTCTAATAGCATATTCATTCTAGATGCATGATGAAAGGGGATGAAAATGGGTCTGATTGCAATGTTCATGCGCATAGCTTGTACAAAAATATGGGCATTTGTAATCTCTTTAGATTTATGATCTCTTATACCTGAATTGGTCAATTGGCTTGGAAATTTAGATAATTTCATAGAATTGTTTTAGGATTTTGAAGACTTGGGCATTTGTAATGTATCTATATTTAATTTATGATCTCTTATACTTGAATTGGTCAACTAGCATTTGTCTTCTTTTTTTTCCAGTGTCATTGTTCATGGTGAATGCTTATTTCCTACCACTAAATAGGTTCCCCGTATCTTTGGAAAATAGACATATGGATGAACATTGAAATTTTATAAAGTTAGTGTTTAGCAAGTGAACGCTTAAAACATAAAAAAACGAATACTTACGCTTTAAATAGTGAACGTTTAATAAAGACGTACCCTTCACCAGAGATTCGTTGAAAGCGGTGTAAATATAGTCCTGGATTTACATTACAAAGGAAGCAGGAGCAAAGGCAACTACTTTTATATCCATGGAAAGACTCTGAAATTCCATGTGTTAGCTGCAATAGTTTAATATTTGAGTATGCAAATCACAAACCTGTTTTTGGAGTTTTTAACTCATATAGCATATTCTTTTTCTATGCTCCTTTGCTGGGGTTTTTATGCATTCACTGGAATTCTGACCTCGGTATGCTTATCTATGTTTGTCCTCTCTGCTGCACTAAGCTTATTTTCAGTGCCGTAAATGTGTTTCTGTCTGTATTCGAGTGGTTTTTTTTTTATGCTTTATGAAGAAGTGAAACTGCAATAACATTTATCAATCAACCAATGCAACATTTCTTGTCCAGGCTTCCCGGTGGTTCAAATCTGTTCAAGCTGCCAATAAGGAGGCTACAAATTTGAACTTCATCAGGGCAGTTTGAGTACTTCAGTTCCAGAGTTAATAAGTCTCCTTAGTTTCTCCCTCCTTTTCAAAATCTGAGTCCATACCAGAGATCACATTGAGAAAAAACTTGAGACAATCCTGCCTGTATATTGGTTGGCTACAATTCCTAAGCTGTTCTATTGACCAAATAGTAATTGAAAAATATTTAATAACAGTGTGTCTTACAATTATGTAGACGTGGAAATTTACTTTCTAAGAGAAGGTTTCTATTTAGTCATATACATAAAAAGAAATTAAACTAATTATATAAATGCTCCTCCAACTTACCGTTAATCTCCCCAAGCCAACTAGGAACAAAGTCTTCAGCAGGAACAACTTCACAATCTGAGTTTCTGGTGGTTCAATCATCAGACAGCAAGCCGACTAGGAACAAAGTCTCTCACAAAACCTGCCACATCTTTCTGGACTTTATGGTAAATTTAATTCTTTAGAGATCGAATTATTTCCATTCACAAACACCATTGGTGAGATTTTTTGTGTCCAAAATCTTCACTAAATTGTATTAACTTTAACAGTACGCAATACAATGCAGGTAGGACAAGAACTCAAGACCTACAAAAATAGCACAAACAGAAATATAATCCTTAGCTACAAATGCTATTCCTTGTCTCACACCATATATTCATTCATTCACAAACAACCATTCTAATATAATCTTCTGTCCCTAGGGCAGTTTCCTCTATCAAAGGGAACTTGAATATTCATTCAGTTACAAATATGAAATCTTTACTTACCCTGTTACAAGTTAAATTTATTTCTTTTAAAAGGAAAGCTAAAAATTAAATTTTAGTTTAATTAGAAACTAAATATAGCATTTTTCTTTAAGGCATCTTGATTTGTGATTTAACATTAAGAATTAAATTGACCATAAAGTCCTTGTATAGGTAGGATAACTAAGTGCTCAACCTTGAATTGCTGGCACCCAAAGAAATCAAATATAGAATATAAAGATTTCAAATTGGCATGAGCTTTGTATACTGTTTTTCCACAAGAATTAAACATGATTGAAACTAAGGGGAAGGAGACACATTCCCGAATTTTTGCAAGTTAAAATACATGCAGTGGACTCAAATATATAAACTATTAGGCCACAAATCTAACAAGTTGACCAAAGTTTTCCACTTATCAAAACTTTACCTCTATTCATGGCACTTTTTACTCCACATAGTTGAAATTGAGGGAGGAGCAGGGCATATCCCTAAACCTTTATGAGTTAAAATATTCAATGGACTCAAAAATTTTAAATTATGAGAGCGCAGAATTTATCTGACTCCAAATTAATCAAAGTTTCCACTTATATACCAACCTTCAACTCTCCTTATGACATTTTCTACTGGGGAAAGAAAGCACATCAATAAGCTTTAAAATCATCAACATAGTGACTAGGTAGATGAAGAAGAGAGAGCTTCAAGAGCATAATGATTTTGCACCACTAATGATTAGATTATTCTGCCAGTCACCTTTCTTTCACATTCACTTGTTGTATATGCCCTTTTTGTTTTCAAACTGAATAGCCAAACATAAGCAGCAGTATCCTAGAACTTACCACTTCTTCCTTGAACTTTTGAGCTTTCTAGTTTCATAGGCAACTACCATGTTCTTCACCTCTGGAGTAATGACATTGGTAGATGATGTGATGATCTTGTGGCAGTATTGCACGCTTAATTTATGAATTCCAACAACCTAAGATTGGAAGGGCGGAAGGGGGGAGAGAGGGCAGCAGGAGGATCCATTAACTTGTATTAAAACCTCATAAGATAAGCAGAAACAATAGATAATGACCTGACATCGAGATGCTACACATAAAAAAATTTTATCAATTCTTTTCGGGGGGAAAAAAATTGAAAAGAAGAGAGGAACAAGAAAACAATATCCAATATCCATGCATTTGAGCTAAGCACCCCTTGGGGAAAAAAAAACATATAAAAAACCCATGAGAATGATGACCCCCCCAAAAAAAACACAAAAACCAAAAAATAAAAAAACAAAGGGGTTCATGAGACATCCGTTGAATATTATCAATTGATTCTCTCTCATTTAATAATGATGACAATATGTAATGAAAGATAAAACACTTTTAAATGAGAAAGCCTGCAGCATGCTAACCTCATTCTTCCTCAATCCAACGTCCCAACGGGTTGCCACACCTTTGTATTCTTCCATATGCCTCATAACATAAATACCTCCATTATGATCTTGTTTGGAACTATCGATTTTCCAAGGCATATCTATGTGTCTTTCTTGAAACTGGTGAATGGAACTACCTCTCCTATCATCACTCCATTCCTTGACAATATATTCTCCCAAAAGTGTACTCTGCTTGGTTTGCATATGATTTTTAAAAAAATAGTATCGTTATATGCTTCGTTTGAAAAATAATAAAACAAAACAACAATGTGTAACTTCACCAAATTATCTATGAAGAACTCATATCGACAACTATCCTTTGGCTTTGTTTTCTTATGGTCTATTATATCCACAGTTTTGCCCTTGAAATTAAAGCAAAGAACAATTTGTCTTTTCTTGTGTACACAATGGAAAAACACCTGAAAACCCAACATAAAGTTTTTTTTTGTCAATGTAGAATAACATACCCATCATGGTGATAACCTAATTTCCAAATAATAGCTACCAGCAAAACCAGTTACAAAAAAATACATTTAAAAGTAATATGTTTGAGTAAATTTTACCAAGTCAACTTCCTTGAATTTGACATGCAGAGTCAATGACAGCTCCTCATCCAGCCTATGAAAGAATGCAGCTTTTGCTTGCGCTTCATCTTTTGTCTTGATGTATACATCCTTCAAGGCAAAACCCAAAAAAAAAAAAAAGATTTTTACTTGACTAACCGTTCATATGTAAAAGCATATATATTCATGTGAAAATGTTATATAAGAATCTTTATAATTGACTTACCAATGCTTCACTTCTAAAGAAAACCTGATGAACGCCAGATTGATCTCTATACTGCTCACGTATATTCAGTATATGCGCCCAAATATTGATGACGGTTTTGTCAACGTCATTATCCCCAGCAACACTTGAAAGCGCACATCTTGTAGCCACATAGTACGTATCATCATACAACACTTGGCTACAAAAATAAATAGATAAATTGTACATTAAACTATGCTAGGATTGTACATAGAAAATGGTTTTGATGATTTCAAAGCTATTTACATATGAACGACTTGGCTATGCAACTCAGGACAACAAAGAGTGAATCAATCACCCATGTTATATTAGTTGTCAAATGGATATAAAAATCAACTCAGAATAGCAAAGACAGAAACATTCATATATTCCTCAAATTACCATGTCCACAAATCTCAAAAGCAGAATACTAGAGAAAATATTGATGGTCAATGCTTAATTTAAGAATTACCTAGCTTAGACAATCCTTTGGGATCAGGTTGATGAAATGCATACTATGAAGTGTAAACAGTGTGTAGTTACCTTTCGTCTTCTGACGAGTTAAACACAAAATCTACATATAGCTTCGGTTCATAGGCTATTACCCCAAAGATACTCATGTTCCTTTGAATGGAAGGAGAGCACAAAAATCGTGTGAACTCTTTCCTTTCCCAGTGAGGATAGTCACGCCTTTCTAACATTCTATTTCCTACATCTCCTTTCAAAACAAACTTTTATATTAGTCAAGTTCATAAAGTAGTACTTTAAAGGAAGAATACTAACTAGCAATGCATCTTAGATTTTTTTAAGAAATCCTAGTTAGGTGGTTTTGGCTTGCTCATAAACTCTTCCTTAGTAGTTTATCAAAACACTAGCAAAAATTGTTGACAATTTGTTGCACCACATTGTTCATTCAATGTTGGATTTTGAGTATCATCTTTGGATGTCCAAAGCCAAATTCAGAATGTTTTTGATCTTTGTCTCTAGCTAGGCTTTCTAATTTCAGCTCTAACTCTTCCTTAGGTGTTCAGTCAAAATCTAGGGTTTTAGCTAGGCTTTCTAATTTCAGCTCTGACTCTTCCCTAGGTGTTCAGTCAAAATCTAGGGTTTTAAACCCTTACCCTTGAAACCACAAGCACATCCCCTAGAACTGTTATAGTCAAATGTCATTGAAACAAAAAAGAAGACAGAGAGAGAGAGACACAGAGAGAGACACGGCAAAGAACAAAAAAGAAGATGGAGAGAGAGAGAGAGAGAGAGAGAGAGAGAGACAGAGAAGGCAAAGAAGAAAGGTGGAAACATACATGTTGGCACTTGCGTGCTGCTGGATACCATGGACCTCGTTGTTGGTCTCGTTGACACTTCCTCCATAATACCTTTGCCTTTACCAACATAGCTTGCTTCTAGTACATCTCTCAATGGAACGTTCGCATCTAGCTCTCTGATCACAATTCCAGTAGTAGGGGCAACACTGTCTCCTTGAGGCTCTGCTTGACAGATGAAGATTTTTGTAACACAACCATGTGGTTACCCACACAAAAAAAAAAAGAGCAATAATAAGGTACAACTGAAAAATTACAGCAGCCCAAAGCTCAAAGAAATGATCCAATTCAGTTCTGTACCATTGTAATTGGACCATTTATTACAGTTTTAGTTTGGATGCCAACAATAATTTGGGAGGATGAGATCATGTATAGCCTAGATGAGGTGATTAGATTTTTTCTAGCTTGGACAAACTGGGCCCCTAATTCTCATTTTTACTTGCACCCGGTTTTATATATGCTGATTTCTCTGAATATAGTCGCAGTTATAGTGGTAGTAGTAACAATGAGCATTTCTATACTAGTGCTGACGGACAACAGATGGACCTTACACAGAGGAAGCCAAAGCTTCCTCAGCATTAACAACATTCCCATCTTAAGACCAGGTAATTCCAAAAGAACAGCGACAAGTAAGTTTTCCTTAAGAAATTATTTCAGACTTTACACCTGTACAAAGTTCAAAGAAATGATCCAAGTTTTGCTGGTGTACCACTGTAATTGGGCCATTTATTGTAGTGATAGGTGGGATTTTGAATCATATTTAGAAGGATCATTTCATATATAGCCTAGATGCGGTGATTAGATCTTTTGCGAGTTTAGACAAACTGGGCCCCTAATTCTTGTTTTTACTTCTATGCTGATCACTCTGAATATAGTAGTGGAAGTGGCAGTAACAATAAGTATTTCTAGAATGGAAAGGCTAGACAACTGTAATTGAACCATTTACTGCATTGTTAGCTGCTTGTGTCAGGCCATGTTTACATTCATTATGTAAAGAGAGAAAGACAGAGACAAATAGTGAGGGACACAGAGAGAGGCCAAGGAATAAAGGTGGAAACATACCTGTTGGCACTTGCATGCTACTGCATTGCATGGACCTCGTTCTTGGTCTTCTTGACACTTCCTCCATAATAGCTTCGCCTTTCCCAACATAGCTTGTTTCTTGTACATTTCGCAATGGAACATCAACATCTAGCTCTCTTATCACAACTCCAGTAGCAGGGGCAGTCTCTTCAGTCTCGTCTTTATGCTGTGCTTCATGCATGAAGAGAAGAGTGGCTGTTGGCTCATTCTCTGCTTGAGACAAGCCGAGGCTGAAACGTGGGGGAGTAAATAGTGGGAAGGGATGTTTGCTTTTTTGGGAAGTCAAAAATTGCTTCTCGATTGCATCAACCGCCAACAAGAAATCTTCCGACTCATAAAGGTTGGGTGAGAGTACCGGTTTGGTGATCTTTGACTTCCCCGGCAAAGTTGTCTCTGCAAACAGTGCAGCAGTTGTGGTTTGCACAGTTATTGTTCTTACTCTCTTTAGTGAAGCATGTGCTTCAGGAACCAACTTCTCTAATTCCGTGATCACCCCTGCCAAGACACGAGTATTGGTGATGATCTCATTGCTCGCCTTCTTAGCATCCTCAAGAAGTGCCTGATCAAAACAAAGACAGGTCAAGCAACATAAGGTCCTAGGTTACGTTCATCCTTGAGACTTCACACAAGTCTACCGACTTGAGGGCTATTTTGACATTTCCTTATCAATTCACATCAAATCAAAATACTAAACAAGTAATTATATTTCAAGTTCAACTTAACCTTGGATTTGATGGTCAGGGCACATGATAAGAATATGTGAGTATTATATCTACTTCTAGATATCACACGCAAACATAAAAGTATGGCCATTTACCAACTGCATAGACACTTAAATGTTACATATAGTACAGAGCAAAGAGTCTAACGTAGGGGGTCATATACCTTCATTTTTGACCGTACAGTATGATGTTCAGCTTCAGCAGCTTCAGGGGTTGCATTAGATGGTTCCTCTTCATGAACCACTTGAGCTTCAGCAGGCCTTTCGGTCTCATCTAGAGAGTCCTCAAGGGCACCGTTGCCAAAACTGACTTGAAATTCTTGTTCTTCCCTTGATTTCACTTTATCATTTGTCCATCCTCTCAAGATTGAAAATTGACGCTTGACAGTCCGCACTTTAAAAACAACTCGATCAAGATAACAAAGCTGTGAAAATAAGAAAAAAGTTCAATTTGTTTTTACAAAACTTGCATGAAAAATTAGATGATGTAAAATTTTAACGATTCCAATTAAGTGTATGATAAAATGAATAAATAGAAATTCCCAACGTACCATTAGGAAAAGTATTGGCCCTCTAAAAAACCTCGAGGTCTTCTGTTTCCACTCATCAACTGATGAGACAAGGGCTGTCATTGTGTATCACGCCCAATTGAGTTCTCTCACTTTGGTTAAGTCCAATAATGAATCAAGTACCAAGTAATTTACTTCATCTTTTTGGTTCCCATTGAGACAACTAGACACCACAAACAGTATGAAGTTTCTTTTAAATTCTTCTCCCCCATCTACCTGACTACATATCATGTCAACCATCTCCCCAGATTTAGGACACTATCTCGGTCAGGCCATTGTTCTTTCCATCGCTTGAGTAAGGTTTTGAATTCCGTACCAGAATTCGTTTCACTTTTGGCCTCAGTCACCTCAAAGGGGCCCTTGGGAAGAGCTAATGTCATATAGACATCATGCTTAGTGACTCTGAACCTGCCATGGGTGAGGGGCAGGGAGCATGAGCAAGTGTCAAAATTACAAACTAACCACACTGCTAGCTTCCCTGGAATCATGTCAAGTTGCAAGTGCAAGAAGCCGCCAAACCCAATTTCTTTGACGGCTTCTTTTTGCTTGTCATTTAGCTTTGCAATTAGCTGCCTCAAACCCTTGGGTGACATCCGATTGTTGAATTCTTTTGGTTTGCTTTTCTTTGCGTTTGGTTTGTTTCTCAATTGGGTAGTGTGAACACCCATTGAATTGCTGCCTAATGCTACTACCCCTTCTTCTTCGGTCATTGGTTGTGTATCACCCATATCATGACTTCTTAGTGTACCTTATTCACCATCCAAAGGTGCTGCTTCTAGATCCATTTGAGAGTGTACAATTGAAGGTTGAAGACTTGGTTGGGAACATTGACCGGGAAATGTTAAGGTAGGTGTGGGTGTGGGAGTTGCTGTCTCCAAAGGGATGTACTCTTCCGTGTGTGCATCACTAGAAGCTTCATTAGATTCGCCAGTAGCGGTAGTAATGTAGATCAATGTTGGTCTCTTTGAAGTAACTTGAACGCACAATCTTTTTGGTTGAGCACGAAGCTTCTTCCCCTTTCTGTGTTTTTGTTCTCCTTGAGACCGCTTACTTCCAGAGTGTTCACTGCAAAAATAATTTTAATAAACTGATAGTAGTATACAATAGAGGAACCAAATTAGTGTAAATATTTGCTATAGCTTAGGGTTGTATTAATAAGCATGCAGTTAATATACATATTTAGTGGACAATTATATTGAATGAGTTGTACACTTAAAATGGATACATATGAGATCAAATCTACATTTGCAAAAGACGATCACATTGGATGAGTGTTTGAGTGGCTTAGTATTGGAAGTTAGCGGTAATGCATCTTTACATTCAAACCATATATGCAAAAACATATATCCAACCTCACTAAAACAAGTGCATAAGTTTATTACTCATTTGTAACCAAAAAGAGCATGCGTTAATTGACAAGACTGAATATACAAGGGGATTGAATTAGTTCACTTTCCAAAAGGCGGAAGTTCACCATGATGAACACCCAAGTTTACTACAATATATGTGCAAGTTCACCATGCAATTTCATTAATATGAATGCACAATTTCACTAAAACAAAGTGTCCAAATTCACTAACATGCATATTATTTAGTGGCAAAAGAGATTAGGATAAGTTTATCATAAAATCACATTATTTGACGCAATCAACCTGCAATACAAATTCAATGCTACATATGAGTAAAGTTGTCGCCAATATATGCACCATTTGAACGCAAAAAAATAAATATATAAATTCATTAAAACATATAAAAGGGATTTAATTAGTATTTAATAAATATATACATCAGTTGAACCCAAATATATGTTTGTATTGAATCAATCTAAAAGGGATTTAATGAATTCACTTTTAAAAGGCACAATGTTTGCCATAATGAATACAAAATTTCATTAAAATACATGTGCAAGTTCACTAAAGTATACGTATAAGTTTACCATGATGACGTTTTATTATTTCTTCCATTCTTATTTCTTATTATTGCCAAAAAAGGTGCTAATTACTAATTTTAGATTCATGTAATTGAGTAAATGATTTAGATAATACCTTTGAGTGTTGTGCATTTTAATGGCTACATCTTTTTCACAGTCACTGGTATTTTTTGACTTTTGACTGCTTCTTGTGTGAACCATTTTGCCTAAAATGAAAAACAAAACCAAGTCATTAAGAGTACGCAAGAATGAATGTACAAGGCAGGCATTCACTTTGTTGAGTTTTTAAGAAATGTACATGTTCACCTTGATGACTAGCTATGTTCACTAAAGTACATGTACAAGTTCACTAAAGTACACGTATAAGTTCACCACGGTGAATACATCCAATTTGATTAATATGAATGTACAAGTTTACTAACGCAAAAGTTACTAAGTAGACTAATATATAAATTTATCAAAATATGTGTACAAAGTTCAATCAAAAATCCATGACTTAATTGACAACAATGAATGTACAAGGTATTGAATTAGTTCACTTTAAGATATATAGAAGTTCACCATGATGAATAGCCAAGTTCACTAAAATACATGTGTAAGTTCACTAAAAGTACAAGCTCATCTCCTAAAAGTACATGTATAAGTTCACCAACATACATGTTCAAGTTCACCAACATACATGTTCAAGTTCACTTTCAAAATTTTGGAGGCATGGGCAAAGTATAGTAAGATAGATAAATAGATGCAAAGGTTCAACAATATGAACATATAGGGTCATCAAAGAAATTGCATTTAGTTCACTAAAAAGGATGTCTAAGTTTATCCATGATGAATATCCAAGTTTACTAGAGTACATGTCCAAGTTTACCAAAATAAATACATAATTTCACTAAAGTAGATGTATAAGTTCACCAACATACATGTGTACATTCATTAAAACAAATACATAAGTTTGCCATGACAAAAATACAAGTTCACTAAAGTACATGTATAAGTTCACCCACATACATCTTCAAGTTCGTTAAAGTAAATGTATAAGTTCACTTCCAAAATTTTGCAGACATATGCAAAGTATAGTAAGATGGATAAATAGATGCAAAGGTTCACCAAAATAAGCATATATAGGGTCATTGGACAAATTGCATTTAGTTCACTAAAAAGGATGTCTAAGTTTATCTAAATGAATGCTAAGTCCACTGGAATAAATATACAAGTTCACTCAAACGTACTAGTTCCCTTAAACGAACAGAGAAATTTAGCACAGTTCACCAAACTTGCTCTTTATTCATGCCTACGCCAATCATTATTCATTCAGTCCTATTTGTAGTACCCACAAACGCTTTTAGGTGGATGCTTGTTAATCCAATGATACAAATATAATCACCACAAGCAAGGCTCGTGACATGTAAGGTGGTAGAATCTATTACGTTGTTAGAGTAATGTACACGTGGGGACCACAAAGTAAAGTTGGTTAGAATTGGATGTTAGTTACAGTTGAACATTGTAAATAAAAATGCAAACCCTAGGTCATGATAATGAAGACCCTGCTTCACCTATATGAACATACAAGTTCATCATAATGAAGGCCTTAGTTCACCCATATGAGTAGACATGTTCACCAAAATAGATGCAAAGGTTCACCAAAATGAACATATAGGGTCATCAGAGAAATTGCATTCGATTCACTAAAAAAAATGTCTAAGTTTAACGAAATCAATATCCAAGTTTACTAGAGTACATGTGCAAGTTCATAAAATAAATACATAAGTTCACCATAATGAATATATAAGTTCACTAAAATAGATGCATAAGTTCACCAACATACATGTGCAAGTTCACTAAAATAAATAAATACATAAGTTCACCACAATAAATATATAAGTTCACTAAAGTAGATGTATACGTTCACCAACATACATGTGCAAGTTCACTAAAGTAGATGTATAAGTTCACTTTCAAAATTTTGGAGACGTGCAAAGCATAGCAAGATGGATAGATTCATCAAAAATACAAGTCCACTAAAGTAGACGTATAAGTTCATCAAATATACGAACTGACTCAAGCAAAGCGTCAAAGTACACTATGATGGATACGTTCAAGCAAAAATGCATGCCCTATTCGCAAGGGATTGAATTAGTTCACTTTTGAAAGCCCCCAAGTTCGACATGATGAATACCCAAATTTTCTAAAGTACATGTGCAAGTATATTAAAATTGAAAATGTCCAGAAGGCAATGAACAATTTAGTTATTCATAGAAATTTCTTTATGTGGAACCAACATAGTGTGTATTGAGAATTTCAATCATTGAGTTACATTAACAACCAATGCATTTACTTCTCCTTGCTTGTCTTGAACTCAAAAAATTGTATTGTTCTTCTTTTTCTATGACAAGCACTCCTCTAATAAAGGATTCTGATTAACAGAGTTAAATCTACATCTACAAGCTGGTGAATAGTATTAACTTTACTGACCAAGCATCTTACCTTAAGAAGATAATGAGACGCACACTTCTTTGTATGTTCACATGGGGTGGTGGTGAACTTGTATAGGTCATGATAGCAAATGCATTACATATTCAAGGAAAAAACCATATGATACATCTCTGGAAAGCATCTCATAAAGAGGGAAAATATTTTCCCAGAAAGGATTACCTCTTCAGGTATTCGTCAAGTGTACCCAATCCACTTTTTTGAACAATATTCTGGCTGTTTCCTACACACAATTAGGGATCCTTACATACAGGCATTGTAAGAATGTCATTATGCTCACATTAGTCACATATTACAATGCCTCCAAGTGAAATATAAGGATCACACTGAGAGGCAATTGATATATTCGGATATGTGATCTACACTGAATTCAGTTCAACTAAGACATAATAGATAAGAAAGTGAATGTGGCATATATACCTGCAACCGTGATAGCATATATGAATCTAACAGAGTGTGAAGAATCTCAACGAAAGCATATGCTCAAACAAAATCTCATCCACATCAACAAAAATCACCCTTTTATTATCACCAACAAAACCATTAAGTACCTGAACCACAGCCTCAGGTATGGATTGCCCACTGCACTACGTTGTTAGAATAAGCATGTGGGGATATTCATGGCTATAACCAAAAAACAGGTTATCTTATAGAGCATTCTTTGTCTTCCTACAAGCATATCCTAGAATAACACTTTTTCCCCATCCTGTCCCTATTACAGCCTCACAAAATGGTACATGTCTCAAGAGATCTAAAGTTGTGTGTATAACTCATTTGGATAATCATTATTTCAAGAATTCATAGAACATATGCAAAGCAGAGGACAATTTTTTTTTTTTTCCTCTGTCCATTTGACATGTAACGAAAGTGAATGCAGAAAAATGGAATTTGCTATTGGGATGCACCCCGTTCTTCATTCCTAGCCCCTGTGTCCTTGCTTAAGAAGTGACTAGAGTAGAGGGAAAATAATAAAGGACAAGGTTCAGCACACTCACCATATATAGAATTACAGGTAATAATATAATTTTCCAACCATGTCTTCCAAACTAAAAATTATTGTAAAGAAGCTATAACCCAAAAAAGAAGCAAAAACATAATTTTTTTCCTTTTTATAATTTTTTTCCTTTTTATAAAGCATGTACAGGCTATGTAATATGACACTAGCAGCATCATTAGGCTGTATTATTCTAGCAACATCTAGATTTTTTGGTTTAAAATCTAATGTTTCTCATAGTTGGTTTAGTGAGAGTCTCAGCTGTATAAAACACTATGTAATTATATCCACTTGCAAGTAAACCAAACATAGAACCGAAAATGGATTTGCCACATATCGTGATATAAGACACTCAAATGCTTAGATATAACATTCACAGTTCTAACTAACTTGAAATAATGAATGCCAAGTGCCAACAATGACAA
>JAKOGI010002594.1:0-20000 GCA_029747015.1 Carnegiea gigantea | reverse complement strand
CATGGTATAAATGGTAAAAGGAGAATGATGCAGAATTTCTAATAAATATGTTCTTTTAAAGTTATAGCAGAGATTTAAGGCACGGTTAGTGTCTAAATCTTTAATGGGGATGCCATAACCTGGATAGGTAGTGAAACCTATGTTCTGGTAGATAAGGTTTCCTTTAAGGATGCCAATTAAAGCTTTAGATCGCTTAGCTATGCGATTATGCATCAAGGTGATAATTAAGGGTGTATCTAAACCTTTCTGAAAGGTAGCCTTCAGATGAATGCGCACTGCACCAAAATGTATATAGCCGATTTTTGCTCGGTCTTTATCAGGCAATTTTCTAATCATTTGTCTGACTTGATCTAGGGTGATTAAAGGCAATTCAACCTGTCCTTCAGCAATATTGCCAGGGATGGGTATTTCCTGAATGCTAGTATCGAAATACTGAACATTCTTGCGCTTAAATATTCCTAAAAAGGTCTTTCTAAAACCTTCTTGCTCGGTTATCTTCATGTGTTTAGATAAAATCTTCTGATATTTCTTTTTATCAAAGAGTACTTCGTTAGAGTACGTACCTGAGGATTCTCCTTCCTCATGTTGTTCATGCGCTTCATTCTGATTCATCTTCAGATGTACTGCTTAAATAAGTTAAGACGAGGATTTCGTCTTCTGATTCAATGTCTGAATATTGAATCTCTTCGTAACCTGAAATTTGTTCAAGGAATTCGTTAGAACAAACACCTGCAAAGTTTATTTGCTTAGGGCATTCATTGGCGAAATGGCCTTTCTCATTGCAGTTTCAACACCTGCAATCTTGTTTCTGAATTTGTTTAGAAGTAGGCTTAGTTTCCTCTATCTTTTTCTTAATCTTGTTCTTTTTGAAAAACTTTTTCTTTTTCTTGAACGGTTTAGAGGCATTCTTAAGCCTTTTTCCAAGCTGTTTCTTTGCTCTGAACTTTTTTTTCTTTTTGGTTTTGTCAAGTTGACATCCAAATTTACTAGGATAATATAACTGATCCTTGCATTTTAACTTCTTCTGGTCCTTTTGAAGTCTTTTTCGCTTGTATGCCTTTTCACATTCGTATGCTAATGTGATTCTTGTAAATTCGATACGTGCACTTAATGTATCCATTCTTTCTAGTCTATCTGCAGCTTTCCACCTGCTAAAGAGCAAATCACTCCAAGGGAATGGCAGTTTAGTGAAAAACATGTCATTATGGAAATTTAATGCATTTTGATTTGCTGATGCTACTTCAGCTTTATAATAATATTTCTCAAATTCACATGTATATGCATTAAAATAATTGATATCATATATTTGTAAATTGTAAAGCATAGTAAGATACTTTTGTTTTTTAATTCGTTTTTCATTTAAACGATGTTGAGAATAACCTTCTCCCAGAAATTCTCTTCGAATTTCATTTTCTATTGTATTAATGATAGTCTTGTTGTCATTAGTGGTGGTTCCACCTAAATACCTTACCTTAGTTTCTTCAGGCAATGCTGTAAACCAATCAGCAACTTTGCCACTTAACGTTAAAGGAATGAAAGTCTTTAACTCCTTACCATCAGTTCTAGTAACTCCGGTGTAGATGAGTAATGCTTTTACTCATTCTTTAATGACTTCATCTATATTTGTCACACAGTCAATATTTAATACTGCACCTGCATTCGTTAGTGGATAAGCATGGCCAGGATGGGGAAATAAATCTCTTCCTCCTGTTCGTCTTTGTCTTAACGTAGTATGCCTATAACGATAACATTGAGCCTCTTCTTCATCATTGCGGTTGATTCAACTATCTAATTGAGTCTGACTTTCAGGATGAATCTCCGGTGCTCCTGATTGGGTAGAGTCCGGTACAACAAAAGGATTTCCTTGCGATGTCTCACCTGTGGCTTCCATATTGCATTGCAATTGTAGCTGATTAATTTTATCAAGGATTTCTTCTTCCTCTTCAGAATTAGCCTGATCATATTCTTTTTCTAACTCTTCTAATGAGTAGAATGTCCTTACCATATTCGTAATAGAAGGATACCCTGGCTTAGTTGGGTCAATCGAAGGGTTGAACCTTATCTTTCTACGAACTATTTTTTGTTCGCTGTTCACATTAACGATGTTAAGAACTAATTTTTAGACTTCTCCTAATCCTTCATAAATGCTTTCTAACTTAGCATCTATAGTTTGACCAGTCAGTCTGATTTTCCATAATTCCTTATATAGAAGAGTCGAGCTTGAACTTGCTCTATCCATCACTTAGATTTGATAAAGAATCCTTAGCTGGACTTACTAGTTCTGGTTCGACATACCAAATTTCATTTGCTAATTCAGCTTGTTCTTGGATATGCTTCCAAGGGTCGTCTCGGGTTTGGAGACATAGTATATGGCTCTGATACCATTGTTTGATCTTTTTCCAGAATTTAAACATTACTGCTACTGGATGCGGAATTATTTTTAGACTTCTTAGTCTTCTTTCGAGTTAAAAACTGATGAAACTTATAATCATAACTTTGTTTATGTCGTCTAAGGGCATTATCAAGCGAGGCTAAGGCTTCATTAATGCTTTCTAGGAAGACTTTTTGTCTTTGCATTGAATTTACATGATGTAAAGTTTCATGTTCAAGAATACTTCTTGGGCTAGGGATGATAATTTCTCCATCGGCTAAGACAAGTGGATTATCAAAAAATTCACTGTTGAGGGCTTCTATACCTCGGCGGCTAATGCCTATTAAGGTCTCTTTAACCTGGATTAGAAACTCAGTGTTTTCCTTTTCCATGTGGCATCTATTAAGGGCATTTTCAACTATTCTACGTGTAATAAGCTATTTAGGACGGTAGGGATTCATGAGTTAAGTACTAGGTTTCAAGCAAACAAGACAATCAAGCATCGTTATTACTCACACCAATAAAATAATTAGTTAAAGTTTATCTGGATAAAGAACACATTTACCTTAGATAAGATCAATACCTCACTGGGTAAATGCCTGTTCACCTGCGACCACCTGTCTATGGTTACTAACGGCTGCACCAAAGGTACTCCAGACCTTGCTCCCAAGATGTAAGATATTGTTTACATAGATAAACGAAAACTAATTCTTTTATAGATACAGCTAATAAAGATACATTGATTTCTTTGATCACTCTACTCCCTAAGGGAGTAATTACTCACACAATATTGATGTTTTCTCCTTCTCTGGTTCTTTTCTCCCTAGAACCTTATTTATAGTCCTCTTACACAGGCAGCATCGAACAACTTTTTCTAAAGTGACAATAATGCTTCTACTTTTACTGTAGGTGAATAGTATATTCGTACAATAATTGTGCTACTTTAACATCGACTTTAGATAGTGGTGAATATGCTTTTTCTGCAACCTTCTTGGTGGTCGTTGCTTTAGCATTTGCTTTTTGATAGTGGCAATTATGCCTGCTTTTACTGCTCCTTTAGTGGAGGGTCCAACACGCTTCCATCACATTATTCGTAGGGGGCAGATACAACATCCAGCTGTCTTTTCTTGATGAATAAGTCCGCATAAGTAGACACGTGTATGGTGACTTCCTGGTATTCTGCAGGTAGTGATGAGGCTGATTCCAGCACTTATCTTGTTAAGGGCATCATACCTTGGTGTGCAGTTTCCTTCAGCAAATATGTAGATATTACTTGGGGAATTGCACAAGAAACCTTTGTTGGTTTCCCAGATGTGCTGTAATTTTTTAAGAATTACAGTAAATCCGGTGGCTCTTTGGCTAGAAACCCGGCCTTCATTGATCTCTGGACATTCCAGTGCATTGTTCTTTCGGAACTTAAGATTTGCTTTGTTAGGAGTGCAAAGTTGAACAATAATCCATCCAGGAGTTGGTGTGGGATAAACTTTAGGACTGGCAGATAATAGTTTTAAAACAACCATATCCGACTTCGAACTCTTTCGAAACTTTTTAGCGGCTTCGATAATGGATTTGTGCATTCTTAAAATTTTACGATTCCCTGGTGGGCAGGTGATACTGCCACAGAACCCATAGATTACTGCTCTGGTGACCTCGTCAGTGTTGCTTCTTGTAAGGAAATGAATTCTAGGATAGATCCCAGAAGTGTCAATAATTTAACTGTTAGTGTCTTGGGTTGTATATACCTAGTGAGTGTAGGAAACGTATTGTTCCATTGATAAGGCCTGCTTCATTGTAGGCTCTTGTGAAGGCTTATATGTCTTTGGGACGATGATTGTAAAGCCATCTTCCTCAGTTTCTGAGGATGCAGAAGACAACTGAGCCTTTCCTTTCGTTTGGAAAGTAGGCTGAGGTGTGCCTTCTGTTGACAATGGTCGTACTCCTTCTTGGAGTACTTTAGCACGCTGGCATGTCTGAAGAAAGATTTGATGAGTTTCTTCAGTCATTTCTATGGCTTCTAACGCCATAATTTCATTAAGACTAGAAAGTGCTTGAAGAATCCGAGGATGGACTTCCTCTTGAATTTCATGATGAATTTATGTCACCCTTTCTTGGGCAATACATAGCTCATGAATAGCTATTTCAAGTAGGACTTTGATATCCATCGTTGGGTCAACTTCTTCACCCATTTGCTTTCCTGCTAAGAAAATCAGCAAGATGGTTATTCTTACCTTTGATGTGTTCAATATCGAATTGATATTCTTGAAAATACTGCTGCCATCTATGGCGTCTCTTGTGTTATGGGGTACAAGGCAGTTTATTGAAAATATAAGCTTTTACATTGGTATTGTCAGTCCTTACTAAAAAACGAATTGGGAGGATAAAGAAATGGAATTTAGCAAAGCTTCATTTTAAAGGTAATAATTCCTTTTCGTTACTGTGGTAATTAACTTCAGCTGGTTTGAAACTTCCATTCGCATATCTACAGATATGCTCTTTATTATCAGACTTTCTTGCTTTGAGGATTCCTCCCCAGTAAAGATCTGATGCGTCAGTTTCGACAATAAGTTGATCATCTTCTTCTGGTATGGCTAGTTTTGGTAATTGTGTGCACAACTTCTTTAGTTGTTGAACTAGGCTGGTATGATAGTTCTGCCATTGTAAGTTCAGCCTTTTCTTTAATAAATCCTGTAAAGGACCTCGTAACCAAGCAAGGTTAGGAACAAAACCACTGATGTAGTTGATACATCCTAGAAAACTTTCTACCTGTTTTCGGTCGGTTAATTTGTCTGGAAAGTTTGCAATTTTTTCACACACATGAGGTTGCATTTCGATACCTTGGTGGTCGATTTTAAGACCTAGGAATTCTATTTGGTTCTTGGCAATCTCAGCCTTTTTTGCTGACAGAATTAAGCCATGACTGCGACTTTTTTCTATAAACTTCATAAGATGAGTAGCACGATCTGCAATATTAGATGAAAAGATCAAAATATCATCAACATATACTAAACAAAAGTCTAAGTATTCATTAAAGATATTGTCCATTCTTCTCTGGAAGATTTGAGGGGCGTTTTTTAGCCCCATAGGCCTGACGTTCTAAATATACTGACCTTAAGGAGTGCTGAAAGCCGTTAGAGGTTTAGCTGATTCTTTCAACTTTATTTGATAAAAGCCTGATTTGCAATCAAACATTGAAAACCACTTCTTGTTGAGGGTTTTGTTAACGAGTAACTCTTTGTTAGGAAGAAAGTAGCCATCAAAAACAGTTAATTCATTTAACCGTTTATAGTTGATAACCATTCTAGGCTTACCGCGTTTGTGCTCAGAATGATTGTTAACCATGAAGGCAGGGCTACCGTAGGGACTTTTATTATCCTCTGTGCTTTTAAAGGCTAACTGTTTATCTTCGAGTTCTCGAAGTTGGGTCTTGAATTCAATTTCATCTGCTTGGTTATATCTCATGGGCTTGACTCTAATAATAGAATGGGCCTCTTTGAGCCGGATATCAGCGTAGGACTTGTCTTTGTCCCAATATTTTAATGGATTGTCATCAAAATTAGCTTGAAGGAGGGCTTTAACTTCTTCTTCAATGCGGAATTGTAATGCTCGTTGTGTTTGAGACAGAGCATTTAATAATTGGGCCTGAGTTTTGGACCTATTTTTGGGCCGTTTTGTATTTTTGGGATATGGGTTACCACCATGCTGGCTGCGTGGATGGAATGTGACAGACATTTGCAGTTGTGGATGGGGAACAAGGTTAGATTTGATCCAATAGCCACATGGGGTGAGAAAGGTAATCTGAGAATGATTAGAGCAATATTCTTTGAAACGGTTAAGAAAATCAGCACCTAAGAGGAGATTATAGGTAGCATCCTTTGGGGCTTAAATAACCACAGTGGGTAGAGGCAGAATTTTATGTTGTCCAGTGGTACTGTTAAGGATGGCAATGAACTGGCTAAATACTGCTTTGATTAATTTGGCTATCTGGCCTGAAGCAACAACAACCTGTAAAGGTTTGTGGAGGTCTTTCCAGTAACGTTCTGGATAAGCGTTGGCTGAAGCCATTGTTACATCGGATCTAGTGTCCACCATAGCATGGAACCACTCAAGTTTATGAAACCTATAAACTAATTCAGCCTTAATGTAGGGAACTTTAATCATAGGTTCGGCTAGCTTGAATTAGTACACCATTGAGTTTAATGGTTAAGGAATGCTTAGTAAGAGAATAAGCGGTTTCTGTGAGGAAACGCATTCCAAGTAATAAATCTGCCTTTGTGGTAAAAGGTTGGGTTTCAATATGAATAATCCGTTCTACAGATCCAAATAAGATAGGAACATATGTAAGTTTATGTTCTTGGATTTGAGAGCATAGGTCAGGGCCAGCATAGTTATGTTGTATGACAGGGTTAATCCATATTAAACCATCACGCCACTGAATAAGAAAGATCTTGGTTACTAGCTGGAAATTGGCTAGTTTAGGAATAGGCAATCTTTCAATTGATTGCGAACGAAGTGTGTTGCCATCAATTAAATAGCGTCCTGTAAAGCTATGATGTCTATCCAAGAGCGGTTTTCTTTGAATGTCAATTTGCCACTCTGTTGTAGGTTGGATAGCAAATCGAGATACCTGTTGCACTTCACAGATATCAGAAAAGATATCATCAAGTTTAATTTCGTCTTTATCGAGAAATTGATCAATAATATGAGTGTTACTAAGCATGTAACTTACCATGGTATAAATGGTAAAAGGAGAATGATGCAGACTTTCTAATAAATCTGTCCTTTTAAAGTTATAGCAGAGATTTAAGGCACGGTTAGTGTCTAAATCTTTAATAGGGATGCCATAACCTAGATAGGTAGTGAAACCTATGTTCTGGTAGATGGGGTTTCCTTTAAGGATGCCAATTAAAGCTTCAGATCGCTTAGCTATGTGATTATGCATCAAGGTGATAATTTTGGGTGTATCTAAACCTTTCTAAAAGGTAGCCTTCAGATGAATGCACACTGCACCAAAATGTATATAGCCGATTTTTGCTCGGTCTTTATCAGGCAATTTTCTAATCTTTTGTCTGACTTGATCTAGGGTGATTAAAAGCAATTCAACCTGTCCTTCAGCAATATTGCCAGGGATGGGTATTTCCTGAATGCTAGTACCGAAATACTGAATATTCTAGCGCTTAAATATTCCTAAAAAGGTCTTTCTAAATCCTTCTTGCTCAGTTATCTTCATGTGTTTAGATAAAATCCTCTGATATTTCTTTTTATCAAAGAGTGCTTCGTTAGAGTACGTACCTGAGGATTCTCCTTCCTTATGTTGTTCATGCGCTTCATTCTGATTCATCTTCAGATGTACTGCTCAAATAAGTTAGGACGAGGATTTCGTCTTCTGATTCAATGTCTGAATATTGAATCTCTTCGTAACCTGAAATTTGTTCAAGGAATTCATTAGAACAAACACCTGCAAAGTTTATTTGCTTAGGGCATTCATTGGCGAAATGGCCTTTCTCATTACAGTTCCAACACCTGCAATCTTGTTTCTGAATTTGTTTAGAAGTAGGCTTAGTTTCCTCTTCAGAATTAGCCTGATCATATTCTTTTTCTAACTCGTCTAATGAGTAGAATGTCCTTACCATATTCGTAATAGAAGGATATCGTGGCTTAGTTGGCTCAATCGAAGGGTTGAACCTTATCGTTCTACGAACTATTTTTTGTTCGCTATTCACATTAACTATGCTAAGAACTAATTTTTGGACTTCTCCTAATCCTTCATAAATGCTTTCTAACTTAGCACCTATAGTTTGACCAGTCAGTCCGATTTTTCATAATTCCTTATATGGAGGAGTTGGGCTTGAACTTGCTCTATCCATCACTTAGATTTGATAAAGAATCCCTAGCTGGACTTACTAGTTCTGGTTCAACATACCAAATTTCATTTGCTAATTCAGCTTGTTCTTGGATATGCTTCTAAGGGTCGTCTCGGGTTTGGAGACATAGTATATGGCTCTGATACCATTGTTTGATCTTTTTCCAGAAATTAAACATTACTGCTACTGGATGCGGAATTATTTTTAGACTTCTTAGTCTTCTTTCGAGTTAAAAACTAATGAAACTTATAATCATAACTTTGTTTATGTCGTCTAAGGGCATTATCAAGCGAGGCTAAGGCTTCATTAATGCTTTCTAAGAAGATTTTTTGTCTTTGCATTGAATTTACATGATGTAAAGTTTCAAATTCAAGAATACTTCTTGGGCCAGGGATGATAATTTCTCCATCTGCTAAGACAAGTGGATTATCAAAAAATTCACTGTTGAGGGCTTCTATACCTCGGTGGCTAATGCCTATTAAGGTCTCTTTAACCTGGATTAGAAACTCAGTGTTTTCCTTTTCCATGTGGCATCTATTAAGGGCATTTTCAACTATTCTACGTGCAATAAGCTGTTCAGGACTGTAGGGATTCATGAGTTAAGTACTAGGTTTCAAGCAAACAAGACAATCAAGCATCGTTATTACTCACACCAATGAAATAATTAGTTAAAGTTTATCTGGATAAAGAACACATTTACCTTAGATAAGATCAATACCTCACTGGGTAAATGCCTGTTCTCCTACGACCACCTGCCTATGGCTACTAGCGGCTGCACCAAAGGTACTCCAGACCTTGCTCCTAAGATGTAAATATTGTTTACACAGATAAACGAAAACTAATTCTTTTATTGATATAGCTAATAAAGATACATTGATTTCCTCGATCACTCTACTCCCTAAGGGAGTAATTACTCACTCAACATTGATGTTTTTCTCTCTCTTGTTTTTTCCCCCTCGTCTTTCGTGTCCCCTTATTCATCTGCCTAGAACCTTATTTATAGTCCTCATACACCGACAGCATTAAACAACTTTTTCTGAAGTGACAATAATGCTTTTACTTTTACTGTAGGTGAATAGTACATTCGTACAATAATTGTGCTGCTTTAGCATCTACTTTAGATAGTGGCGAGTCTGCTTTTTCTGCAATCTTCTTGGTGGCCGTTGCTTTAGCATCTGCTTTTTGATAGTGGCAATTATGCCTGCTTTTGCTGCTCCTTTAGTGGAGGGTCCAACACGCTTCCATCACATTATTCGTAGTGGGCAGATACAACATCCAGCTGTCTTTTCTTGATGAATAAGTCCGCATAAGTGGGCACGTGTATGGTGACTTCCTGGTATTCTACAGGCAGTGATGAGGCTGATTCCAGCACTTATCTTGTTAAGGGCATCATACCTTGGTGTACAGTTTCCTTCAGCAAATATGTAGATATTACTTGGGGAATCGTACAAGAAACCTTTGTTGGTTTCTCGGATGTGCTGTAATTTTTTAAGAATTACAGTAAATCCGGTGGCTCTTTGGCTACAAACCCAGCCTTCATTGATCTCTGGACATTCCAGTGCATTGTTCTTTCGAAACTTAAGATTTGCTTTGTTAGGAGTGCAAAGTTGAACAATAATCCATCCAGGAGTTGGTGTGGGACAAACTTCAGGACTGGCAGATAATAGTTTTAAAACAACCATATCCGACTTCGAACTCTTTCGAAACTTTTTAGCAGCTTCGATAATGGACTTGTGCATTCCTAAAATTTTACGATTCCCTGGTGGGCAGGTGATACTGCCACAGAACCCATAGATTACTGCTCTGGTGACCTCGTCAGTGTTGCTTCTTGTAAGGAAATGAATTCTAGGATAAATCCCAGAAGTGTCAATAATTTAACTGTTAGTGTCTTGGGTTGTATATACCTAGTGAGTGTAGGAAACGTATTATTCCATTGATAAGGCCTGCTTCATTGTAGGCTCTTGTGAAGGCTTATATGTCTTTGGGACGATGACTGTAAAGTCATCTTCCTCAGTTTCTGAGGATGCAGATGACAACTGAGCCTTTTCTTTCGTTTGGAAAGTAGGCTGAGGTGTGCCTTCTGTTGACAATGGTCGTACTCCTTCTTGGAGTTCTTTAGCACACTGGCATGTCTGAAGAAAGGTTTGATGAGTTTCTTCAGTCATTTCTATGGCTTCTAACGCCATAATTTCATCAAGACTAGAAAGTGCTTGAAGAATCCGAGGATGGACTTCCTCTTGAATTTCATGATGAATTTGTGTCACCCTTTCTTGGGCAATACATAGCTCATGAATAGCTATTTCAAGTAGGACTTTGATATCCGTCGTTGGGTTAACTTCTTCACCCATTTGCTTCCCTGCTAAGAAAATCAGCAAGATGGTTATTCTTACCTTTGATGTGTTCAATATCGAATTGATATTCTTGAAAATACTGCTGCCATCTATGGCGTCTCTTGTATTCTGGGGTACAAGGCAGTTTATTGAAAATATAAGCTTTTACATTGGTATTGTCAGTCCTTACTAAAAAACGAATTGGGAGGATAAAGAAATGGAATTTAGCAAAGCTTCATTTTAAAGGTAATAATTCCTTTTCATTACTGTGGTAATTAACTTCAGCTGGTTTGAAACTTCCATTTGCATATCTACAGATATGCTCTATATTATCAGACTTTCTTGCTTTGAGGATTCCTCCCCAGTAAAGATCTGATGCGTCAGTTTCGACAATAAGTTGATCATCTTCTTCTGGTATGGCTAGTTTTGGTAATTGTGTGCACAACTTCTTTAGTTGTTGAACTAGGCTGGTATGATAGTTCTGCCATTGTAAGTTCAGTCTTTTCTTTAATAAATCCTGTAAAGGACCTCGTAACCAGGCAAGGTTAGGAACAAAACCACTGATGTAGTTAATACATCCTAGAAAACTTTCTACCTGTTTTCGGTCGGTTAATTTGTCTGGAAAGTTTGCAATTTTTTCACACACATGGGGTTGCATTTCGATACCTTGGTGGTCGATTTTAAGACCTGGGAATTCTATTTGGTTCTTGGCAATCTCAGCCTTTTTTGCTGATAGAATTAAGCCATTTTTTCTATAAACTTCATAAGATGAGTAGCATGATCTGCAATATTAGATGAAAAGATCAAAATATCATCAACATATACTAAACAAAAGTCTAAGTATTCATTAAAGATATTGTCCATTCTTCTCTGGAAGATTTGAGGGGCGTTTTTTAGTCCCATAGGCATGACGTTCTAAATATACTGACCTTAAGGAGTGCTGAAAGCCGTTAGAGGTTTAGCTGATTCTTTCAACTTTATTTGATAAAAGTCTGATTTGCAATCAAACATTGAAAACCACTTCTTATTGAGGGTTTTGTTAATGAGTAACTCTTTGTTAGGAAGAAAGTAGCCATCAAAAACAGTTAATTCATTTAGCCGTTTATAGTTGATAACCATTCTAGGCTTACCGCGCTTGTACTCAGAATGATTGTTAACCATGAAGGCGGGGCTACCGTGGGGACTTTTGTTATCCTCTGTGCTTTTAAAGGCTAGCTGTTTATCTTCGAGTTCTCGAAGTTGGGTCTTGAATTCAATTTCATCTGCTTGGCTATATCTCATGGGCTTGACTCTAATAATAGAATGGGCCTCTTTGAGCTGGATATCAGCGTAGGACTTGTCTTTGTCCCAATATGTTAATGGATTGTCATCAAAATTAGCTTGAAGGAGGGCTTTAACTTCTTCTTCAACGCGGAATTGTAATGCTCGTTGCGTTTGAGACAGAGCATTTAATAATTGGGCCTGAGTTTTGGACCTATTTTTGGGCCGTTTTGTATTTTTGGGATATGGGTTACCACCATGCTGGCTGCGTGGATGGAATGTGACAGACATTCGCAGTTATGGATGGGGAACAAGGTTAGATTTGATCCAATAGCCACATGGGGTGAGAAAGCTAATCTGAGAATGATTAGAGCAATATTCTTTGAAACGGTTAAGAAAATCAGCACCTAAGAGGAGATTATAGGTAGCATCCTTTGGGGCTTAAATAACCACAGTGGGCAGAGGCAGAATTTTATGTTGTCCAGTGGTACTGTCAAGGATGGCAATGAACTGGCCAAATGCTGCTTTGGTTAATTTGGCTATCTGGCCTGAAGCAACAACAACCTGTAAAGGTTTGTGGAGGTCTTTCCAGTAACGTTCTAGATAAGCGTTGGCTGAAGCCATTGTTACATCGGATCTAGTGTCCACCATAGCATGGAACCACTCAAGTTTATGAAACCTATAAACTAATTCAGCCTTAATGTAGGGAACTTTAATCATAGGTTCGGCTAGCTTGAATTAGTACACCATTGAGTTTAATGGTTAAGGAATGCTCAGTAAGAGAATAAGCGGTTTCTGTGAGGAAACGCATTCCAAGTAATAAATCTGCCTTTGTGGTAAAAGATTGGGTTTCAATATGAATAATCCGTTCTACAGATCCAAATAAGATAGGAACATATGTAAGTTTATGTTCTTGGATTTGAGAGCATAGGTCAGGGCCAGCATAGTTATGTTGTATGACAGGGTTAATCCATATTAAACCATCACGCCACTGAATAAGAAAGATCTTGGTTACTAGCTAGAAAATGGCTAGTTTGGGAATAGGCAATCTTTCAATTGATTGCGAACGAAGTGTGTTGCCATCAATTGAATAGCGTCCTGTAAAGCTATGATGTCTATCCAAGAGCGGTTTTCTTTGAATGTCAATTTGCCACTCTGTTGTAGGTTGGATAGCAGATCGAGATACCTGTTGCACTTCACAGATATCAGAAAAGATATCATCGAGTTTAATTTCGTCTTTGTCGAGAAATTGATCAATAATATGAGTGTTACTAAGCATGTAACTTACCATGGTATAAATGGTAAAAGGAGAATGATGCAGACTTTCTAATAAATCTGTTCTTTTAAAGTTATAGCAGAGATTTAAGGCACGGTTAGTGTCTAAATCTTTAATGGGGATGCCATAACCTAGATAGGTAGTGAAACCTATGTTCTGGTAGATGAGGTTTCCTTTAAGGATGCCAATTAAAGCTTCAGATCGCTTAGCTATGCGATTATGCATCAAGGTGATAATTATGGGTGTATCTAAACCTTTCTAAAAGGTAGCCTTCAGATGAATGCGCATTGCACCAAAATGTATATAGCCGATTTTTGCTCGGTCTTTATCAGGCAATTTTCTAATCTTTTGTCTGACTTGATCTAGGGTGATTAAAGGAAATTCAACCTGTCCTTCAGCAATATTGCCAGGGATGGGTATTTCCTGAATGCTAGTATCGAAATACTGAATATTCTAGCGCTTAAATATTCCTAAAAAGGTCTTTCTAAATCCTTCTTGCTCAGTTATCTTCATGTGTTTAGATAAAATCCTCTGATATTTCTTTTTATCAAAGAGTGCTTCGTTAGTGTACGTACCTGAGGATTCTCCTTCCTTATGTTGTTCATGCGCTTCATTCTGATTCATCTTCAGATGTACTGCTCAAATAAGTTAAGACGAGGATTTCGTCTTCTGATTCAATGTCTGAATATTGAATCTCTTCGTAACCTGAAATTTGTTCAAGGAATTCATTAGAACAAACACCTACAAAGTTTATTTGCTTAGGGCATTCATTGGCGAAATGGCCTTTCTCATTACCGTTCCAACACCTGCAATCTTGTTTCTAAATTTGTTTAGAAGTAGGCTTAGTTTCCTCTTCAGAATTAGCCTGATCATATTCTTTTTCTAACTCTTCTAATGAGTAGAATGTCCTTACCATATTCGTAATAGAAGGATACCGTGGCTTAGTTGGGTCAATCAAAGGGTTGAACCTTATCGTTCTACGAACTATTTTCTGTTCGCTATTCACATTAACTATGTTAAGAACTAATTTTTGGACTTCTCCTAATCCTTCATAAATGCTTTCTAACTTAGCACCTATAGTTTGACCAGTCAGTCCGATTTTCCATAATTCCTTATATGGAAGAGTCGAGCTTGAACTTGCTCTATCCATCACTTAGATTTGATAAAGAATCCCTAGCTGGACTTACTAGTTCTGGTTCAACATGCCAAATTTCATTTGCTAATTCAGCTTGTTCTTGGATATGCTTCTAAGGGTCGTCTCGGGTTTGGAGACATAGTATATGGCTCTGATACCATTGTTTGATCTTTTTCCAGAATTTAAACATTACTGCTACTGGATGCGGAATTATTTTTAGACTTCTTAGTCTTCTTTCGAGTTAAAAACTAATGAAACTTATAATCATAACTTTGTTTATGTCGTCTAAAGGCATTATCAAGCGAGGCTAAGGCTTCATTAATGCTTTCTAAGAAGACTTGTTGTCTTTGCATTGAATTTACATGATGTAAAGTTTCATGTTCAAGAATACTTCTTGGGCCAGGGATGATAATTTCTCCATCGGCTAAGACAAGTGGATTATCAAAAAATTCACTGTTGAGGGCTTCTATACCTCGGCGGCTAATGCCTATTAAGGTCTCTTTAACCTGGATTAGAAACTCAGTGTTTTCCTTTTCCATGTGGCATCTATTAAGGGCATTTTCAACTATTCTACGTGCAATAAGCTGTTCAGGACTGTAGGGATTCATGAGTTAAGTACTAGGTTTCAAGCAAACAAGACAATCAAGCATCGTTATTACTCACACCAATAAAATAATTAGTTAATGTTTATCTGGATAAAGAACATATTTACCTTAGATAAGATCAATACCTCACTGGGTAAATGCCTGTTCTCCTACGACCACCTGTCTATGGCTACTAGCGGCTGCACCAAAGGTACTCCAGACCTTGCTCCTAAGATGTCAGATATTGTTTACACAGATAAACGAAAACTAATTCTTTTATTGATATAGCTAATAAAGATACATTGATTTCTTTGATCACTCTACTCCCTAAGGGAGTAATTACTCACACCATATTGATGTTTTCTCCTTCTCCGGTTCTTTTCTCCCTAGAACCTTATTTATAGTCCTCTTACACAGACAGCATCGAACAACTTTTTCTAAAGTGACAATAATGCTTCTACTTTTACTGTAGGTGAATAGTACATTCGTACGATAATTGTGCTACTTTAGCATCTACTTTAGATAGTGGCGAATCTGCTTTTTCTACAACCTTCTTGGTGGCCGTTGCTTTAGCATCTGCTTTTTGATAGTGGCAATTATGCCTACTTTTACTGCTCCTTTAGTGGAGGGTCCAACACGCTTCCATCACATTATTCACTGTCTTTTCTTGATGAAGAAGTCCGCATAAGTGGACACGTGTATGGTGACTTCCTGGTATTCTACAGGTAATGATGAGACTGATTCTAGCACTTATCTTGTTAAGGACATCATACCTTGGTGTACAGTTTCCTTCAGCAAATATGTAGATATTACTTGGGGAATTGTACAAGAAACCTTTGTTGGTTTTTCGGATGTGCTGTAATTTTTTAAGGATTACAGTAAATCCGGTGGCTCTTCGGCTACAAACCCAGCCTTCATTGATCTCTGGACATTCCAGTGCCTTGTTCTTTCGGAACTTAAGATTTGCTTTGTTAGGAGTGCAAAGTTGAACAATAATCCATCCAGGTGTGGGACAAACTTCAGGACTGGCAGATAATAGTTTTAAAACAACCATATCCAACTTCGAACTCTTTCGAAACTTTTTAGCGGCTTCGATAATGGACTTGTGCATTCCTAAAATTTCACGATTCCCTGGTGAGCAGGTGATACTACCACAGAACCCATAGATTACTGGTCTGGTGACCTCATCAGTGTTGCTTCCTACAAGGAAATGAATTCCAGGATAGATCTCAGAAGTGTCAATAATTTAACTGTTAGTGTCTTGGGCTGTATATACCCAGTGAGTATAGGAAACGTATTATTCTGTTGATAAGGCCTGCTTTATTGTAGGCTCTTGTGAAGGCTTATATGCCTTTGGGACGATGACTGTAAAATCATCTTCCTCAGTTTCTGAGGATGCAGATGACAACTGAGCCTTTCCTTTCGTTTGGAAAGTAGGCTGAGGTGTGCCTTCTGTTGATAATAGTCGCACTCCTTCTTGGAGTTCTTTAGCACGCTGGCATGTCTGAAGAAAGGTTTGATGAGTTTCTTCAGTCATTTCTATGGCTTCTAACGCCATAATTTCATCAAGACTAGAACGTGCTTGAAGAATCCAAGAATGGACTTCCTCTTGAATTTCATGATGAATTTGTGTCACCCTTTCTTGGGTCATACATAGCTCATGAATAGCCATTTCAAGTAGGACTTTGATATCCGTCATTGGGTTAACTTCTTCACCCATTTGCTTCCCTGCTAAGAAAATCAGCAAGATGGTTTGATGTGTTTAATATCGAATTGATATTCTTAAAAATACTGCTGCCATCTATGGCATCTCTTGTATTCTGGGGTGCAAGGCAGTTTATTGAAAATATAAGCTTTTACATTGGTATTGTCAGTCCTTACTAAAAAACGAACTGGGAAGATAAAGAAATAGAATTTAGCAAAGCTTCGTTTTAAAGGTAATAATTCCTTTTCATTACTGTGGTAATTAACTTCAGCTGGTTTGAAACTTCCATTCGCATATCTATAGATATGCTCTTTATTATCATACTTTCTTGCTTTGAGGATTCCTCCCCAGTAAAGATCTGATGCGTCAGTTTCAACAATAAGTTGATCACCTTCTTCTGGTATAGCTTGTTTTGGTAATTGTGTGCATAACTTCTTTAGTTGTTGAACTAGGCTGGTATGATAGTCCTGCCATTGTAAGTTCAGTCTTTTGTTCAATAAATCCTATAAAGGACCTCGTAACCAGGCAAGTTTAGGAACAAAATTACTGATGTAGTTGATACATCCTAGAAACCTTTCTACCTGTTTTCGGTCGGTTAATTTGTCTGGAAAGTTTGCAATTTTTCCGCACACATAGGGTTGCATTTCGATACCTTGGTGGTTGATTTTAAGACCTAGGAATTCTATTTGCTTCTTGGCAATCTCAGCCTTTTTCGCTGACAGAATTAAGCCATGACTGTGACTTTTTTCTATAAACTTCATAAGATGAGTAGCATGATCTGTAATATTAGATGAAAAGATCAAAATATCATCAACATATACTAAACAAAAGTTTGAGTATTCATTGAAGATATTGTCCATTCTTCTCTGGAAGATTTGAGGGGCATTTTTTAGTCCCATAGGCATGACGTTCCAAATATACTGACCTTGAGGAGTGCTGAAAGCCGTTAGAGGTTTAGCTGATTCTTTCAACTTTATTTGATAAAAGCCTGATTTGTAATCAAACTTTGAAAACCACTTCTTATTGAGGGTTTTGTTAATGAGTAACTCTTTGTTAGGAAGAAAGTAGCCATCAAAAACAGTTAATTCATTTAATCGTTTATAGTTGATATCCATTCTAGGCTTACCGCGTTTTTGCTTAGAATGATTGTTAACCATGAAGGCGGGGCTACTGTGGGGACTTTTGTTACCTCTGTGCTTTTAAAGGCTAGCTGTTTATCTTCGAGTTATCGAAGTTGGGTCTTGAATTCAATTTCATCTGCTTGGTTATATCTCATGGGCTTGACTCTAATAATAGAATGGGCCTCTTTGAGCTGGATATCAGCGTAGGACTTGTCTTTGTCCCAATATTTTAATGGATTGTCATCAAAATTAGCTTGAAGGAGGGCTTTAACTTCTTCTTCAAGATGGAATTCTAATGCTCGTTGTGTTTGAGACAGAGCATTTAAAAATTGGGCCTGAGTTTTGGACCTATTTTTGGGCCGTTTTGTATTTTTGGGATATGGGTTACCACCATGCTGGCAGCGTAGATGGAATGTGACAGACATTCGCAGTTGTATGCTAGCCCTGACCTATACTCTCAAATCCAAGAACATAAACTTACATATGTTCCTATCTTATTTGGATCTGTAGAACGGATTATTCATATTGAAATCCAACCTTTTACCACAAAGGCAGATTTATTACTTAGAATGCGTTTCCTCACAGAAACCGTTTACTCTCTTATTGAGCATTCCTTAACCATTAAACTCAATGGTGTACTAATTCAAGCTAGTCGAACCAATGATTAAAGTTCCCTACATTAAGGTTGAATTAGTTTATAGGTTTCATAAACCTGAGTGGTTCCATGCTATGGTGGACACCGGATTTGATGTAACAATGGCTTCAGCCAACGCTTATCCAGTACGTTACTGGAAAGACCTTCACAAACCTTTACAAGTTGTTGTTGCTTTAGGCCAGATAGCCAAATTAACCAAAGCAGTATTTGGCCAGTTCATTGCCATCCTTGACAGTACCACTGGACAACATAAAATTTTGCCTCTACCCACTGTGGTTATTCAAGCCCCAAAGGATGCTACCTATAATCTCCTCTTAGGTGTTGATTTTCTTAACCGTTTCAAAGAATATTGCTCTAATCATTCTCAGATTAGCTTTCCCACCCCATGTGGCCATTGGATCAAATCCAACCTTGTTCCCCATCTACAACTGCGAATGTCTATCACATTCCATCCACGCAGCCAGCATGGTGGCAACCCATATCCCAAAAATACAAAACGGCCCAAAAATAGGTTGGGATATGGGTTACCACCATGCTGGCTGTGCGGATGGAATGTGACAGACATTCGCAGTTGTGGACCGGGAACAAGGTTGGATTGGATCCAATAGCCACATGGGGTGAGAAAGCTAATCTGAGAATGATTAGAGCAATATTCTTTGAAACGGTTAAGAAAATTAACACCTAAGAGGAGATTATAGGTAGCATCCTTTGGGGCTTGAATAACCACAGTGGGTGGAGGCAGAATTTTATGTTGTCCAGTGGTACTGTTAAGGATGGCAATGAACTGGCCAAATATTGCTTTGGTTAATTTGGCTATCTGGCCTGAAGCAACAACAACTTGTGAGGGTTTGTAGAGGTCTTCCCAGTAACGTTCTGGATAAGCATTGGCTGAAGCCATTGTTACATCGGATCCAGTGTCCACCATAGCATGGAACCACTCAGGTTTATGAAACCTATAAACTAATTCAACCTTAATGTAGGGAACTTTAATCATAGGTTCGGCTAGCTTGAATTAGTACAACATTTAGTTTAATGGTTAAGGAATGCTCAGTAAGAGAATAAACGGTTTCTGTGAGGAAACGCATTCCAAGTAATAAATCTGCCTTTGTGGTAAAAGGTTGGGTTTCAATATGAATAATCCGTTCTACATATCCAAATGAGATAGGAACATATGTAATTTTATGTTCTTAGATTTGAGAGTATAGGTCAGGGCCAGCATGGTTATGCTGTATGGCAGGGTTTGTCCATATTAAACCATCACGCCATTGAGTAAGAAAGATCTTGGTTACTAGCTGGAAATTGGCTGGTTTGGGAATAGGCAATCTTTCAATTGATTGTGAACGAAGTGTGTTGCCATCAATTGAATAGCGTCCTGTAAAGCTATGATGTCTATGCAAGAGTGGTTTTCTTTGAATGTCAATTTGCCACCCTGTTGTAGGTTAGATAGCAGATTGAGATACCTGTCGCACTTCACAGATATCAGAAAATATATCATCAACTTCAATTTCGTCTTTGTCGAGAAATTGATCAATAATATGAGTGTTACTAAGCATGTAACTTACCATGGTATAAATGGTAAAAGGAGAATGATGCAGACTTTCTAATAAATCTGTTCTTTTAAAGTTATAGCAGAGATTTAAGGCACGGTTAGTGTCCAAATCTTTAATGGTTAAATATGTATGTGTGTATATATATATATATT
>JAKOGI010002593.1:0-98530 GCA_029747015.1 Carnegiea gigantea | reverse complement strand
TAAACTATCCCTGTTAAGATGTTATTATTTCTTGCTCATTGATAAAGCTTTTCAAAATCATAAAAATAAAACTTGTGTGTCAGTATTTGAACACTTAGATTAGCATTGATTTCTTTGATGATTATATTTGCATAAAGATGCGACGTTATCTTGCTGTCATTGACAACTCAGAAACAATCCTTATTGGGTTCACAACATATTTTTGTATCATATAGATGTTAGCTTATTTTATAAGATATCGATAACGGGAAGCAAAATTTGACTTGATGCTTGCAAGAATATGTCCTTATATTTAAGACAAATATGTATATATGTAGATCATATGGTTATTTTCTCTTTAAAACAAAATTAAAAGTCAATAAATGTTTATGCTTATAACTTACCTTTTCGTCAATGAGAACTACATCTCAACTAGGGAATGTATCATTCCTCAAATCATAAGAATTTGATGTTAAATATAAATAAGTAAGTTCTGATAATCCTAGATGGATTAATTATTTATGATTTTATAAATATTATCAGTTGTATTGTAACTAAATGGCCAATTTGAACCATGGAAAATACCAACAAAACTATTCATGTTTTAGAATTAGAGGATGTTTAGTAAGTCATCATTTAATCAACTATAAGTGTTACAATCTTATCCAACATATATGATACTAAAAATAAGATAATGACAACGACAATACACAAAGAGTTTCATTTGTAGTTTTTTCTTTTTTGGGAAAATTTTTTGTATTCTTTTTGTAACCAATTGGGGATCTATATTGAGGTCTAACATGGTACTTTTTTAACCGTCTAATTTAGATCATAACAAGAGAACTAGGGCAACATTGTGGGGAAAAAATGCTTGCAAGAACATTGAAATCAATGCAAACTAGATTCAGATTGGCAAATAAATATTGGAGTTTTTCACCTCCAAGATGGTGAAGGAATTTGATGGTAAGTATAAATTAAAAAAAAAATTCACCAGGGAGAGGAGGAAAAAGATGCACCTCATAAAATTCAATTTGATAATATTTTTGGTAAATTTTGAAAGTGAAAAGGAATATCAGATAGTGTAAGTAAACTAATAGGTGGGAAGTACAAAAAATATATATCACCTTAACTTCACTTTATAAATATTTTTGAAAATTTTTAAAAATAAAAGGAATATCCAACCAATGCAAACAGCTACAATATAGGAAAGATATTATTATCTTCATTTTCAGTAACCCGTGTCTATCTCAAATCAAAAATCAAGAAAATTGAAGGCGTAAAAAAAAATTTTGAATAAGTTTTAATAGTATGTTTATCTAGTGTCAAATTACTCAAATCAACGACAAACAAATTTTCTTTCATGACACTTTTGTTATAGTTTTAAGAAAAAATATTTATAAATATTTATTTCATAGAAATGTGTTGCAACAAAATAGTGTCGCAGGTTAGAGGTGATGTCATATACAATCACAAAAGGACAGATACTTGAAAAGCTTAAAAGTGTTGGTCAACTTCTGAAATTAGCAAAGAAAGGCTTTGAGGAGGTTATTTGAATCTCTTTGATATGATAAAAATTTAGATTGATATACATATTGCTCCTACAATTTGCATTGAATTTGTGTAGACTAATAATAGTATGTGGATCTCCTTCCCCCCTTAATAGATAAGTTTTGTCTTCTAGTGTGTTGTTAAGATTGTCAATGTCATAAGGGAACATGATGGCAGTTATCAGACCTGATAAAAACTAACCCGCCCTGAAAACCTAACCCAAATCCGCCCGAAAGTTTTGGATTTTGAACACGATTTTTTCAATCATGACCCAAAAAACCAGTAAATTTTTGGGTCAAACCAACCCGAACTCGAACCCGCCCGCTCAATCCGAATATTATATCCTTATTTTTTACTTTTCTTTAATTTTCCCCCCTCAACCATAATAGTTTTTCATTATAACGAATTGTTTAGAGAGACATCATATAACTATCACATCCCTTTACAAATTAGACGATGGTACCCGTTCTTTTCCAAATTCATTCCCATAAAATAATGCCGTATACAACCTATAAATGGAATAATTTTAAAAAATGGGCATGAAATGTCAAGTTTTACGAAAATCAATTTAGATTAACACAAGTATTTAAAATGTGCAAGTCATACCATGATATTCTTAATGAAATGATGTTACTGTTGGGTAATCAACCAATTTATGTTCGTATTAGAATCAACCCACTAATGAAGCATACATGATTAGGTAATGGTAAGTTAATTAAAAAATATCGAATCATTGAATGAGTTATTAACAGGTCGAACCACTCCAACCCGTTATCATGTTTTAGATAGGCCAATCTATGAATGACTAAACCTATTATTAATATTTTAGTATACGGACCAACCCACTCAAACATGACCCAGTATGCATCATTACATGGCGTTTATATATCATATTAAAAAGTTTGGATATTTTTTAAATTCTTAGGAACTTACAATTAGAATGCTTGCTCATTAAATACAGACCATTTTAAGTAATAAATATGCCAAGATTTTGATTTTGACAAAAAGAGAAATAAGTCACTAAAAAGGCGCTCAAAAGCCGTTGAGTTGAGCCGAAACCTGTAAAATCAAAAAATGCCTGCTCGTATGTTACCCGAATCTGAAATACACTGGAACCATATTTTACCCTAACCAGAATACACCAAATCTGTATTTAATCCATCTGTCTGAACTGACAGGTGTAGTAGTTATATTTTATGCTCTTGCTACACTAACAAAGTTGAAAAAGAGGGGACCGAAGTTATATTACCGACATTGCAATAAAAATATTAAAAAACCTATTGTGAGGTAGTATTCTATATGTCTTTTACATTAGTCCAATTTTTAATTTAACATATATATTGGCATCAAAATGAAATTCCCCAGGTTTTGATTAGAACTTGATGTGGAAGATAAATCTGGTGCAATAATATTTGTCTTTTTTGATAAAGAGGTTGAGAAATTAATTGGCTAGACATGTATTGCTCTTTGTGACATGCAAGAAAATGAGAAGGTAATACACAATAAAATATAAATATCACGCCTTACCTATTGTCTTTAATATTGGTTTATGTAGAATTACACTTATAATAATTCGATAATAATGAGTGTCACAGGATGAAGAGGAGAAGACATTCTTCCTTGTCCAATCAAGAAAATCATAGGAAAGAAGCACATTTTCCACATCAACATCAAGTTTTATAATAAGTCAGGTTACAAAGAGAGTTCTAGTGCAAATAAAGTGCTTCCAAAATCCTGTCGTTTAGAGGGAAATAATGATGTATTTTTTAAGCTTATATTGTATCTATAATAACTTGCTGTATATAGCATCGTATATTTTAAATAAACATTTATTCAATTTGTAATGGATTGATACATGTGAGTTAATTCATATATTTTTAAGGTACTATCAATTGTCCATAATGCATCAAAAGGAAAAGAAGTTGCTATTGCCATGGATAATTTGAATACACTATCCATTAATAGCAAAGATAAGATGAATAGAATGTTCAAGCTATGAGTTTCATTTTAGAGAGAGACAAATAAGATTATTGCTAATTTTTGTTGACATATTATGTGCAAATTGTGTTCAATTAATATCGACGATGATGAGGATTACTCAAAGTTAGAGGCCGCCAAATGTGAGATAGTTGAAAATGACAATAAACATAGGAAGCTAAGGTACATAGTAATCACTTTAATAAAATATAATTCAATGACAATAACAACATATCCCAGTGTAAGTTCCACTTTTACAGGTTTTGAGGAGATCTATATGCAGACAATCCTAACTCTGCAGACATCACAGTCATAGAGATGCCAATTCAATATTAGGTTGATTGATGATGATAAGGCAAATGCTGCCATCGCCAACAATGGTGATATAGATATTTAAAGAGAAACTTAAGTGATTTTGCAAATTTTGAGAGGATTGGATTGTTTTTCCTTATGCTTAAATATTTATATAACAATACTCATTTGAATTAGCTATTTCTATCTAGTTTATGTAGTGAATGTCTAATTATTTGTCTTTTACCAATAGTATAATTATAAATAAAATATAGAGATTCTTATAACTTGGAATGATCTCTCACATATTATGTATACTTAAAGTATTACCCGCAACATAAGAAACATCAACAATATACATTTGTCCGTATTACTTACATTGTTTAAAGATGTATTAAAGTTTTTCTTGTTATTTGTTGATGTAGTTTTTGAGGGGGGAGTAAGGGTAGAAATTTGTCGTCGTCTAAGATGGCGTGGAAATCAAGTCATTAATTATTTTTGACCCCAACTCTAACCTAGGAAAAGCGATAAATGTCACCAAGCATAATTAACTAAACTAATTACTCACTAAGTCTATTCTCTAATCTAAATATGATTAATTAAACTAAACTAAAACGAAGCGTAACTAACAAAATCAAACCCAAACATCATATTAACTAACAATAACTAGCAAAACATCTAATTAACTAAGAAAGTATTAAATTTACTAATTAAAAAAGAGAGAAAAAGGGGAGTACCTCAAAAGCTTGAAAATCCAATAATGGAAGCCAAGCAAACGGATGATGATTGGAGGTGAATTCTCCACTTATTCTCACTAATCTAACTCAATTACTCATAATCTAATCCATTGAGAGCTAAAAACTCAAACTTGTGAAAATAAATTTTCAAACCCAAAGATGGAGGAGAGAGAAAGAGGTTGAAATTTGCATTCCAAATGAAAGCGAATGAGTGATTAGATAAGAGAATAGAAAAATGATTAGGAAAGGGAGGTGCTAATTTTAATCCATCAACAAACAAAACCATGTAATTTTGGGCATTAAACTAGTAAATCAAACCTAACAAAGTAAGAACTTTAATTAAAATGAAGATTGAAGAGAAAGAAAGAAAGCTGTTTGCATCAAAACTTCATTACTCATGAAATGTGGCTACAAAATGAAAGTAATTTTACACTAATATCTCTAAAACTCTAGCTAAACCATATTTCTAAAACCTAAAAATTAGATAATTACACATATAAGGAAAGGGGCTTTAAATAGATCCCGACGCAACAGGTTTTGCAAGGCCGTGCCAAATGGCACGGGCAAACCATGCCAAACCTCTGGAAGCCAACAATAAAAATAGGGCAGGACAGAGGGCGGCACAGTCATGCCACATAGCTCAAACCTGCCCCTCCGGTGCCAAGTTTCTAGAATTCTGCGCATAAAATAGAGCAAAAATAGGATTTGGCATACCTATGCTAATTGGCATGGGCATGTTGTGCCACTTAGCAGTGGCAGCTCTTGCCGCTTGACACTAACAGCCCTTGCCACCCGGCACTAGCAGCCACGCCAAATTTCGGTAGTGTTCTTCTTCCTTATTTCTCTCATAATTTTTCTGCTTGTTGACCCAGCCTTACTTCATGGTTATCCCGTGTTATCCTTTAAGGTTTTCCCAGTTAACGTTCCTAACTTTTGGTATGCTTTGCACGAATTATCTGACATTTGCACAATTTTCTTTATTACCTATAAAACCAACAAAATACAAATAAGTAACCTAATTTACTAATTATTTGAGCTAAATCTAGGTATAATGAGGTGTAAAATTCAAGTGCATCATGCTCGAACAAATACCCCCACACAAATTCTTTGCTCGCCCTCGAGCAAAACAAATTAAACTAACTAAAAAGAAATGAAAAATAAGAAAACAAAAATCCTAACTCACTTTCGTAGGAATCATGGTTGCATTTAGCATATGCAACAAACCCTTTAAACCTCTCAGTTTCCCAAGTGGACGAGTGAGATCTTGTGATGGTTTTCAAGTAAAATACCCATAAAAGCCTTTTCACAAACAAAGGAAAATCTTTTTGGTTTTTTCAAAACATGATCATGTATACAAATACTGGGAAAATTATGTACACAATCTAGGCAATTATATCACCATAGTAACCAAATCGTCAAATTATATACAAATAGAATGTACAATCAAAAGACATCTAAGTCACAAGAAGCACCTCGACCTCCATTTTTCACCCCACACAACAATATGCAATCGTATGTACACCTTGGTGCATGTGCAAATGTGTATCAATCCTTATGAATCAAGTTGCTAATGTTGACACAATCTCTGTTTCCTTGCCTAATTACCTTCTTTGCTCCATTTTCCCCCTTTTTTGAACAAAAATGATGCCCACTTGACTTACAAATATTTGGGCATTCCCTAAAAAGATAGTGGCTTTTAACATTGGTGCCTGGGTTTTTATTCACTTTTTAAATTTTTTTCCTTTTTTCTTCTTTTTTTTCCCATTTTTCAAGAGCATAGAAGGAAACTTCGAGAAACAAAGAGTTCACATGCCAACTTAACAACAAGACCCTAAGAATTGACAGTAAAGTGAGCAAGGTAGGTACAAAATCACACATAAGAGATAGGGTTATTATGAAAAATCGAATTTACATCCTCAACTAGATATCTCATCATGCAAAGTCTATTTACATATAACTCAATGACCTAGAAAAATGGGATCACAATCGCCTAAGAAAACACACAAATCCCCAAAGAAAAAGAAAAATCTTTTGAATTTTTGAAAATTTTTGAAAAAAATATATACAAATGGACACCTCACCCCCACAGCAAAATCCCACAGTGTCCTCTTTTAAAGTGCTAAAAAGCAAGAAAATAAGTAGTCCAACCACAAACCAAACATAAATTTACAAGTATATACAAACTTATGACACCACTAACAAGCACAAAACCAAACAACACTAACAAATATTCACAAAACAAAACGCACCACCAACAAACACATATAAAACAAAATACACAAATCAAACATGGGTGATCATAGCCATCTCGGCTCAACAAAACCCCAAAGTTCACCTCAAAATTGATCACCCGTACAATCGCGAACTTAAATATCCACTACTATATACGAAAAGAAATCAAGAAAAGAAAAAGAAGATAGAAGAGTTAGAATGATCATACCAGGTTGGGTGTTGAGTGCACCTAGACTATACCTCACTGAGATGCGATATAAGAGGCTCAAGGAGCATGCATTAACCACTCTGTCAAATCACCAAGTTGCCACTTTTATCAATCCCTACCAATGCTTGTAGCAGCTTATCAAATAAACTTGAACAGTCCTCAAAAAATTTAAAACCATTAGTAAAAAGGAGGATGTTCCAAAGAAAGCATCTCATCGGAATAGAAGTGAAAGTTCTGTTGAGCTTATTAAAACTCTAGGCCCAATCATAGGAGTTACACAAATGTCTAACATCACTCAATGTAGAGGATAAGGGCCCAAAAGTCTCACAGGAAGCATGGATGCACAAACTAGGCATGAATCCTAAATCCTCTACCCAATCCTCAAGCCTTGTGGTCACATCAAGATCATGAGTTCGATCTAAATTAGAGGCATAAATCTTGCAAGTCTGGGACTCAGGGAAGATGGACATTAAGGGATCTGTCAAAAGGGTGAGATGATGGAGTATAAGGGGGTAAGACACTAGAAGTTGGGATATTCTTAGCAGGGAACTCAGTCAGGTTTGCAACAATAAGCTCCATATAAGAAGGTGTGACCTCAACGCACTCCTTAACACAAGGATCCTCTAAAGGAGTCTCTTTAAGTGAATACTCTGCCTCAACAAAAACATCCTTGGAAACCACAATCATGTCATGCTCAAGACCACAACTAGCCTTAACCACTAGTTTCTCACTCTCATCATTCTCTCTCGAGGGGGCTAAAAGAAAAGGTGCGTCATCAAAAATCTTATTGCCTCAAAGAGGATCCCGAATCTTAAGATGAGGGCTGATCATTAAGGGGTGCAATGAAGGATCACTCACGCCCTCAAAAGACATTTGATTAAAAGGATGAGAGTATAAGCTAACACCATAGTTCAAGAAAAAATCATAAGAATAAGAGAGAGGAATACAATCATGAGGTTGAGGAGGTTGAAAAAGAGGAACTTCAAGTTTATGCTCACAATGAAGCGTAGTATCCTCTAAAGCAATGAAGTCATTAGTTAGCTTGTCCTTATTATCCTTAAAAATCTTAGATGCAATGCTAGCCTAATTGTCACCCACTTATATATGTCTTATCACTTAAATCCTCAAGAAAGTCCCGAGCCTCCTTAACATTCTTATAAAGAAACTCTCCCCTACACAAAGATTCAACCATTGTCCTAGTACTCAACCAAACCCTCATAAGCTATTTGAAACAAATTCCATCTCTCAAAACACAGTGAGGGCATTGAATAAGTAACTTCTTAAACCTATTCATATACATTTAAAAAGGCTTATTGTCAAGTTAGACAAATGAGAGGATTTCATTCCTAATCCTAATGATCTTGCTAGTGAGAAAGTATCTGTTAAGGAAGATATGAACAAAAGAATCCCAATATTTAATAAAACCAACCTTAAGACCATATATCCAACTCTTAGCATCTTTGAGAGCAAAGAAAATGAATTTCATCCTCACAACATCATTTGGTACTCTAGGCATGTGAATCAATAAACACGCCTCCTCAAACTCACAAACAAACAAATAAGGATCTTCAATGGCCGTAAATTTAGGAAGCATGCCAACATAATCCTGATTAAGCTCAAATGTCACATCCTTAGGAACAGGAGAGAGGTCGAAACATGATTGAGGGAAAGTTCGGAGAGGATAGAAGTGATCCCTTAATAAACATTGCGGGCCTAATTCCACTCTTTCAAGAATGCGCTTATCAATTTTAGTGGACTTGGGCTCAGCATCAACCACATTTGTTTCCTCAAAATTTCCAAACCCATCAAGCCACAACTTTTTGGTTTTCCAATTTTTTCAATTTATTGGGATTTCACATTTTCTAATTTTTTTTGTGTTTTTCAATATCATCAAAATAAGTAGCTGCTCAATAACTCAAGAGAAAAAATAAAGAAACAACGAAAGTGACTACACTAGCACACAATGAACTAAAGGGAGACATCGTTATAGGAAGTGACTTAATTTTACGCTACTATCCCCAACAATGGTGCCAATTTGTTGATGAAGTTTTTGAGGACGGGAGTAAGGGTAGAAATTTTTCGTTATCTGGGACGGTGTGAAAATCAAGTCACTAATTATTTTTGACCCTAACTCTAACCTAGGAAAAGCAACAAATGTCGCTAAGCATAATTAACTAAACTAATTACTCACTAATTCTACTCTTTAATCTAAACATGATTAATTAAACTAAAATAAAATGAAACATAATTAACAAAATCAACCCAAACATCATATTAGCTAACAATAACTAGCAAAGTGTCTAATTAACTGAGAAAGCATTAAATTTACTAATTAAAAGAAGAGAGAGAAAGAGGAGTACCTTAAAAGCTTGAACATTCAACAATGGAGGTTGAACTCCATTGTTGGGGTAAGTGGATGATAATTAGAGGTGAATTCTCCATTATTTTCACTGATCTAACTCAACTATACTTAATCTAACCCATTGAGAGCTAAAAACTCAAACTTGTGAAAATGGATTTTCAAACCGTAAGATGGAGGAGAGAGAAAGAGCTTGAAATTTGCATTCTTAAAAAAAGAGATTGAGAGATTAAAAGTAGATAATAAAATAGAAAGATGATTAAGAAAGGGAGGAAGTAATTTCAATCTATAAACAAACAAAAGCATGCAAATTTAGCCATTAAACTAGTAAATCGAGCTTAACAAAGTAAGAACTTGAATGAAAATGAAGATTAGAGAGAGAGAAAGAAAGTTAATTATATCAAAACTTCATTACTCTTAAAATATGGCTACAAAATGAAAGTAAATCTACACCAATCTCTCACAAACCCTAGCTAAACCCTATTACTAAAACCTAAAAATTAAATAATTACACAAATGGGAAACGGGGTATTAAATAGATTTCGACGCAAAAGGTTTGGCATGGTCTCGCTAAGTGGCATGGGCAAACTGTGCCAAACCTCCAACAACAGAAGCAGCGCAGGACAGCGGGTGGCACGGCCGTGCCACATTACACCCCCTGTGCCTAGTTTTTGAAATTCTATACATAAAATAGAGCAAAAATAGAATTTGGCACGGTCATGCCAATTGGCATAGGCACCCCGTGCCGTCTAGCATTGGCAGCCCTTGCTGCCTGGCACTAATAGCCCTTATCGCCTGGTGCTGGCAGCCTATGCCAAATTTCTGTAGTGTTCTTCTTCCTTATTTCTCCCATAATTTTTGTACTTGTTGACCCGACCTTGCTTCAGGCTATCTGGGTTATCCTCCAAGATATTTCTAGTAAATGTCTCTAACTTTTGGCATACTTTGCAAAAATTATCCGTCATTTGTGTAATTTTTTTTTATTACCTACAAAACCAACAAAACACAAATAAGTAACCTAAATTACTAATTATTTGAGCTAAATCTAGGTATAATGAGGTGTAAAATTCACGTGCATCATCCCCGAGCACTATTATTAACATCTTCATGACAAGACTTAAAAGAAGTTAGAAAATAATATATGAAGTATAATATTTTTTCTATACGCACAAACCTAATTCATGCAAAAGTCAAAAGAGTCCTTATTCATCGCTAATTTCCACCACATGATTAGTTAAAATTATGAAAGAAGAATTTTTCGTTGATTGACATTTGCCTTTACTTCTTTCAGCACCTATACATTTGTTTAATTACCTAGCCAATATAATTTTAGACCGGCATTTTCTGGTCTACAGACTTATTTATCAAAACAATATATGTTTTCGAATATTAACATAAATTTATTATACATAACAGTAATAATTTGTTTATTTTCCCATTTTATTTATTAGCATTTCAATTTGTATAATCGGATGATGAGTTTCGACATTTATCCTCTTTTATCAATTCTTCTTTCTTCATGATGGAAGCTAAAGAACCAATAGGTTATGCTTCATTTAAATTCTCATGTCTACTTGCCATATTACTATATATAACAATAACAATTCTTAATTCTTTTATTTTCCTTTTTTATTTACTAGCTTTTTAAATTTGTATAGCCAGATAATTAGTTTCAACTTTTATTTTCTTTTATGGATTCTTCCTACTTCATTATGGAAGCCAAAGAGCCCATACATTGCATTTCATTTAACTTTTCATGTACACTTGTCGTATAATTAATCGTTACTCATACAAACATAAATTTATTACTGTATAAAAGAAAACACTCGTTCTTTTTTTAGTCATTATTAAGTTTCAAAGAAGAGATAGAAGTAGACCAAAGAAAAAATGGAATGAGGTGATTAGACATGAATCAGACATTTGAGACTTTTGGAGGACATAACCCAGCATATGACTTTTTAGAGGTCCAGAATTTTAGTGACTGATTTCAATCAGTCACACTACAACTTTCAAACACTTAGCAGTAATTGATGTTGTTTTCTTGAATTCTAGATGATAATATGATCCTACCGGTTTCTTAAGTTTTTTTCAATTTTATTTTGTTGCATTTGGTTTTTCATAATGCCTATGTAACTAGTTATTAACCACTATTGTATGTTATCTTATATTTAGTTTCTGTACTTTTCAGATGTGTTTCAAAAGATTTCATATCAACAAAATGATTTCTGAAAATTTTTATATGAATCTATTAGAGTCAGTCTCTCTATTTGCATGAGTGTCTATAGGGTTAAGACTATCTGCATCTAGATCTCATAGACCTCGTGAAAGGAAGACTTACACTATGAGTTATTCTTGTTGTTCTTATCATTTAATTTGCTTTACTGCCTTATGCTGATTATTTGCTCATTCAAACATTTTACATTAAAGCCTTCAAATTAATTATTCCTCTTTTTATCATTATTTATACAAGACTTCGTAATGAGCTAATTATTCATTTTCTCTACTAAATAATTTTATTAATGATTTTCTATGTTACTTTTAATTATTATATAGTAAAACCATCCAAATTATTTATTTCTAATTAAAATTTGCACAAAATACTTGATGAATTAGATATTTTATTTTTCTTCCCAAATGTTTTCCCTAATAATTTTTCTTATTATTTCTAATTTCATAAATTCTTAGTTTCTTTGGGATGTACAAAATTGATTCTAAGTTCTTAATGCCTTTATCAAATATACAAATGTAAGACCCCGCAGTTTTGTTTTCCGTTAAGCTAACTAGTTTCCTTTTTACGTTTTAAATTCGTATTTTTAGTAACTGTACGAGTTAAATTATTATCGTTGAGCTTTTGCAAACTGTAATTTCATTAAAGACGAGATTATTATTGCTATTACTGGTTTCAAAGTCAATTCGTGCCATTATGCCTTTAAATGATATCGATAGTTTAATTTAGTTGTTATTCAATTTGTTTAGTCGTTTCCTGAAAACAATTAGGTTTTCAACCTTGGAATTAGTTTCGAGTTTTATTACATGGAACTTCGGCGTTTTTGGGTCCGAATAATTGATGGAGGGTTGTGTTACCGATTTGAGTTTAGAACAAGACGTTCGGGATTGGACTAGCGATTTAAGTAGATTGAGTTATTACCAAAAAAAAAAAGGGGAACAAAAGGGGAGGGGTCGAAGTCGGGTGCTTGAGACCCGACTCCCCCAAACGCTTCTCTCTCTCTCTCTCGCACTGCTCTGCTTCTTCTCCTCCTCTTCCAGCCACTATGAAAACGCCGGCCACCTCCTCCCTCCTCACACCCACGCGTCGCCGGCGAGCCCCACGACGGTCCCTGTGCGCAGTGAGCACCGCAACCCAACCCCGTAGTGGTCAGCTTGGCAGCGGAAACACGCCGAAATCCGGCCAAACACCTAGCAGATTTGGAGCATGCAAGGTGAGTTTCGAACCTCTGCACTCCTATAAATTGAATTCTCGTCCTAATTCCATCTCAATTGAATCCCTTGCTTTATCCCCTTCGAATTGTACCTGAATCTATCAAAAATTGCAAGTTAGGGTTTGTGGGTTTAGACTGGTTGAGTCACGCGCGAAGAGCAGGGAGTTGGTGTTCGATTTTTGGCCTCAATTCAAGCTAAATTATATGCCTCTAGCGTGGAATCGAGGTGGGTGTTCCTCGCCTCCTAAATTATTACTAATTTCGCAAACGTTTTAGCAGAATCGATGTTGCATGTTAGACTAGCATAGCCTAATTTAGAACGTGCTACTTGAGGTTTACAATTCGAAGTGAATTACATGCCTTTAGCGTTAATTCGAATGTATGTAACCATTGAATGCCTAAGTTTATAATTCGAAGTGAATTATACGTGTTTAGCGTTAATTCGAATGTATGTAACCATTGAATGCCTAAGTTTATAATTCGAAGTGAATTATACATGTTTAGCGTTAATTCGAATGTATGTAGCTATCGGAAGCCTGAATTTATAATTCGAAGTGAATTACATGCCTTTAGCGTTAATTCGAATGCCTGTGACCATTGAATGTTTGAGATTTTACATCGAAATGAATCAAATACCTTTAGCTTCGAATCGAACCAATTTAGTTAATCATGCCTCAGTTATTAATTCAAAGTTAATTTAGCATGTTTAGCATCGATTCAATTAATTAGTTGATGCATGAAAAGGATTATAAACGAAGTTAGTTTAACGTGTTTAGAATCGATTCAAGTGAATTTAGCTAGTTCATGCCTAAAAGTTTAGTTCGAAATGAATTATGAATGTTTTGAATCGACATACGAACACTTAGTTAATGCGTGCTCGTTCAGTAGCTTCTAAATGAATTATGAATGCTTTGAATCGACACATGTACACTTAAACAATTCATACTCAATTAATAGTTTCGAAAGGAGATGAGTGTGCTTGGAATCGATACTTGTGTAATTAGTTAGTTTATAGCTGAGTAGTAACTTTGACGTAATAAATGAATGCCTAAAGTCATATTATGTTTAAGTGGTTTATTTAGACTCGAATTGTAAATTCCATACAAATAATGAATGTTTAGATCCGCATTATGTCTAAGTGACCTAAATGGGTTCGAATAGCAACAGTGACATAATAAACGGAAACTTAGAATCGTATTATGCTGAAATAGCTCAATTAGACTTGAAATATAACTTCTAACCAACGTTTATGAATGTTTGGTCGTTCCATGATCGTGTATGAACTTCGAAGTGCATCGTACGCGTTTGAAGTTTATGTATATAAATGTTTAATCAGTCTATGATCACCTATATGCTTAACTATCCCATAAAGGCCTACTAACTCTGAAGTAAGTTATAAATGCTTAGAACCTTATCGTGTATGAACTCCCAAGTAAAGTTCTATAATTTTATATGTGTACGTGATGGTATATATACGTACGTATGCTTGCTACAACGCACCGCTAAGTGGCGCTGCTTACCCTGGTGAGTACTTAAACCTTACCTTTTCATAAATTAGTATGATAATATGTTGTGTTGATAAATCGATGAAACGAGTTGGTAGTTGGATGGTTTGAAGAAATAATTATGAGCGTTCGAGGTTTTGTGGTACGGTGCAAGTGAGGAGGGAGACTGGGTTGTGAAATGACCGCAATCGTGTGGATTGCGAGGCCATGTGTGGCTCGATGTGATGAATTAATTATGAAGTGTTTGAATGTGATATATGTGAACCCCTTTCCCTTCTATTTGCTCAAGTTGTATTATGTGCATAAGGGTGAGATTTTCAAAGAAGGATTTCATGTTTTGAAATAATAGTAGCCACAAATATTAGAGCATGATGGCATATTTTAAAGTAAACGAATACAGTTTTGGGAGTGAACCTGCTTGAACGGGGGAATCCTAAAGAGTTTTACAAAGGCGTGAGTTGCATGACAAATGATTTTACCAAAAGATACAACAAAATTACTAGCCGTTATGGCCGATACGCTTTAAGTGGCTAAGATAATGTGCTGCGGACAATATGATATGATGTAATGTTAACCTAGGGGATAAGTCCGGATAAACCCTAGAGGCCCTGACGAGGGCTAATGTAATGGTCCGATATGTTATATGTAGCCATCCCGGGAGTAAGAGCTTAAGCGTGAGCGTTAGGTCTCACTATGGGGTCGAGAATAGTTCTCACCCAATCAGCACCCTGTAATGATCTTATGCCAGAAGTACTTTCGTACTAAGTTAAGAAAAGCAATTGGCTCTTATCATTTTAAACGATTAAAATGGAAAGGAAGTTCTTTTTATGAGCCCAAAAGGCTATATGGAATGATGTATGAAAAGCTTATAAGGGTCTTTACACGGCCAAACGAAATGGAACTTCCTTTGAAGACTAAGAAAATGTTTTCAACGAAAGAAAGAAAGCTTTCAATGAATGAGTTATGAAATGATCTTCAAGCATGTTTGAATGTGGATTCTTAGCCTATGTATTAAAGGAAAGTTTTCAATGGATGCATTATGAATGATTCTTAAGTATGGTTGAATCGGATTCTAATCTTATGTGGCATCATCCTTATCCATATCAAACATGTCTGACTTAAAGTATATGAGATGAGAAAGAAAGATATAGCACGTTGAAATTCCATGAATGAAGGCGTCTCTTCCTAAACGAATGAACGTTGATATGTGAATAGCATGCGAGGGTGTCATATAGCTTAATATGATGTTTTAAGATACTTAAATGCTTGATATGTGTTTATGTGTGTGATCTGTATATTATATGAATGAAATATCAAGAAAAGTGTATTTATGAAAAGGGATAACCTTATATACACATCTTGTGATTGAGGTTTCATGCGTAGTTTAAACTGGAACGCTAAGAAGTTATATTATGAAAAAGAAAGATTTCCATGCTTAGCTTCGTCGCCTATCTAAGTGTTCATCTGCCTGTTAGTAAAGACGTTTGAACATTGAAAATTCTGGAAACGTGTTTAAGTGCTTAAGTGAAGTTATGTTTAGTGATCCTCCCATGAAGGTTCTATGAACATCTATTATAATAGTAAAGTACGAAAACGTGATATGTGACTAGTAAAGATAGTATTGCCTGCGACGGTTTGGTTTTAAGGGGGTTGGGGGACACTCACTGAGCGCGTGGTTGCTCATTCCACTACTCTTTCCCCCTTTTCCCCAGGTTTTCCTTCTGACAGGAAAAAGTTGAGTCAGATAAGTCCAGAAGGAACCTATTGTTGCTTACAAGGCGTCGTACGTGCTCATTTGAAGGGATCCTATGTGTTTAATGAAGTCATCTAATGTATTCTTAGTTTATAAAGGTCTGTAAACAATTATTCTAGTTCATGTAATGCATATGGTATAAAAGGTCGCTCTGTATGGCCGTCTGAGCCAACCATCAAGTTAGTTAGATGTCTTCTTGGTTTAATGTAGCTATGATTTGAGATGTAAATCTTAATTCTCCGGTTTTGTTAACCATTGAGTTGTATCTTCCATTTCTTCTTTATTCATGAGTCAATCTATTTGGTGTACTCCGAGCGAGTGGCTCGTTGTGTTATGAACTCCGGCGTGTAGCCGTTGAGCTATGTTTCAAATGTTTCGCGCTTCCGTTGATTTACAGGGACTTATTGTAAGGCTTTTAGCCTGGAAACGGTCAGTTTTTAGGGGAAATTCTGCCCGTTTCGTCCCAGGAATTAAGTAAGAAGTTAGGAAAGCGTAACGCTTCTGGCCTGGGGGCTGGGGGTGTTACAATAAATACGTTTCTAAATTTCTATTTTTTAATTTATTTTCCTCAAATTTTATATAAAAGAAAATAACCTCATGACTGCACAACATGTGACCTATACAACTCCAAAAGCCAATGAATAGATTGCCACCATGCTATCTTAGGTGTGAACATAGTTGAGCCAAAAACCTTACCACAAGCAATGGCTAAGCCACCCATCCTCCTCCATGCTCTGCCACCTTCAACTGTCAATCTTCACTCACCTTAAGAGGCTTGCACGACACTGCTTAGAAGCAAGAGGTGGAGAATGGAGAACATATCAAGCCATGTTCCCGCTCCTATCAATACTAAGGTTTAGGTCTACGCACCATCTTATCACCTCTCCTTCCAATTTAGCATCTAAAAAGATTAGGGATTACTTTCATGTTCCATGAATTGCCAAACTTCTTTTTCTTCTTCTTGTTTTTCATTCCCCTCAAAATAATACTCTATTTTGGAGGAGTTTCTATTTCACCAAAAAGTTACCACAGCCACCATTAAAGTCACCACATGGCGCCCTTTGGAAACTCCCCCACCTCACTAAGCCTTCCTAGCTAAGATAAACCGTCATTACTAACTCAGAAAGCCACTGTGCAACATCTCCCCCCTTCTCTCCCTTATTTCTGTCATGACTTTCTATTTGTGGGCAGCAAACACACCATCCGAAGTGGTTGGCTAACGACTCCCACAACCTCCATGAGCTTGATATTTTTCACCAAACCAGGAATCGCCATCAAAACCACCACAACAGCCACCAAAAGCTTCCCTTCTCCTTTTCTCTATCCATAGGATTGGTCTACACTGGCTAGATTTCGGCAATGCTTTTGGTTTCCATTGTCATTTGAGATTTCCTCATGGTCATACTAACCTAAACCAACTACTACGCGTATGAAAAACAATCATAACAACCACCATAAGAAAACCCTTTTCTCTACCTTGTTTAAGGCTTTGCCTTTAAGTGTCTCGTTGTTGCATAACCTTCGAGTCACCGAATATGTGATCTTTGCAATGCGCACTAGAATTTTGCATATTTGGTTTGCTTTAAATGTGGCATGAGGTTCATATATGAGCCTTCAAAGCTGTTTGGTTAACCATCCTTGCTGCCCTATTTGTCGATTGAAACATGGCTAATGGGCCATGTTCAAGATTTCCAATTGTTACGTTAAGTAATCATATCAATCCCAAATCATGTAGAGCCTACTCTATGCAATGCGTACTTTAGCCTCATAAAGCTAGTTCACCCACAGCAGGGCTTGGTTCTCTTGCACAAGACCTTAAAGTTGGCCACTTGATCATTGTAACCAATCCTTTTTCTATGATCAAATGTGGCCAACTTTCCATGCTCTAGGAATCAATTCTTTGCGCCTAGCATCATACCAAGCTCAAATAACAAACATGCTTGATACAATGTGTAAGCTATGCATACTCAGTTTCATCAAAGTGCAGCATGTTCTCTGGTATGCATCCCCAGATTTGCACACTGTTAAGTTTGGGCACAAAAATGACCATCTAAGTACCTCTAATCACTTGTTTTTTAAAATCATATTCAAGATTATTTGGGGTTTTATTTGGTGTGGTGTTTGTGCGGGCGATAATAATTTGATGAAATATTGTTGGCATTCGCTTGGTATACAAGACTAATTGAAATAGATTTTCAAAAATTTGGCCTAAAATACATTCCTTAATATTTATTTAGCCTTTGAATTTAGCATATAATGATTATAATCATTTGTTAATTAATTTTTATCTTTTGCCATGCCATGTTCCTTGATTACGTTCAGCTAAAAATAGTTTTACACGTTATTTGGAGACTAAGAAAACCCTAAGAACGACAAGATACATTTTAGTGATCATACCTTTATTATTGTGCACTTTGAATTTCAAATCCAAGTTATAGTAATGAAAGTGAAAGACACATTTTGTGACACCCCAAAAATTCTAATTCATTTTTGTCGCTGATACTTAGCCTATTTAGTGCAGCAGAAATACCCTAATGGGCATCATTGCCGTATTTCACACTGAAATACAAGGCAAAAAGGTAATTAATTAGAATAAACAAAAGTATAAACCAAAGTCATGGTCAATATATAGTGCAACTACAACCTCAATGTTATTCAATGCAAATAAAAAAATTTAATCTAAATATCTACGCGACCTCGCTCATATCCCATTCCCATGCAGCACATCAGTACCTGAAAACAAAGCATTTCAAACAGTGAGACGAAGCTCAATAATGTCCGCCCCTAACTGTAAAACATGTATTTATTTCAAACATTTAGGGGTGAGGGAACATTCAAACAGTTCGAAAACGATTCCCAACCCGTTCAAGATCTTCCATTTCAAACAATAACCGTTATTCAAAAGTCACAGCAAATGAATTATCCTTGGTGAGCAACCAGAGGGTCTCATGGCTTTCCGTCGAACAACCATATGGGTTACTAGAACCCATCTTAGCATACGTCCATCTACAATGGCACGTACTCGAAAAACAGCATGCTATAACTCGAGAAGATTAACTTGTCTCATTATCAAGGTAAACCTACCCTGATCTCAGGAGGCACCCTCCTACAAACTCACCTCAGTCTTCACTTTAGGATTAGTATATTATGAATAATCTGTTTGGCTTCCCGAAAGTCCAATCTATGTCAAACAATCTTCTACTACTTAACAAAACCATTGAAAACATGAATTGCTCAAATAAAATATTCAGTCACAACAGGATATTCCACATTCATGAAATTACATAATCACTAGTTGCAGTTCACGGTTTACATATAAGATCCGCTTGGCATAGAACATCGCATAACAGCTCATAAACATCCAAAATCATTTTGAAAGAGCAACTAGGGGGAGTTAGGGCATAGACATTACTTCAAAGAAGCGCAAGTTCCTAGCTTGAGCTCGAACTAGAGTATTGTTCCTAAACGATAAAATTAAAGCATCACAACATGGACTAACGCAAGTAAGTTCTTACACCAAAAACTATTCTTTTTCAACCTAAGAGTCAACCATACCACTTGTACCACTTTAATAGCACCAACATCTCAAGATTCTAATTTTTATGAACCCGTATTACTTTTAAAAACTCAAATACCTCAAAAAAACAATTAATGGAACTTAAACCTATTAGGGCTTTAGTGCAATTTCAAGTCAGAATTCTGCCCTAATTTACAGATGCCATAATATCACCTACAAACCTCTTATGGATGTGTTTAAGCACATTCTAGAAAGGTATGTTTGTCTACTACAACTTTTACTTTAATAAAATTCCCAAAAAGCTGCAAAAACATCCTCAAAACTTCACTTCTTTCCACATAGTTTGTTTCAACCTAGGTTTGCGCAGTCTCGGGAGAAAATTTATTTCTCCCTCATTTTAAACCCAAAATTCATGATCCAAAATTCCTATGAAGATAGACTCATAGATCTACATTTATCAATGTTTCCATGATTTTTGAGATAGCACATAAAAGTAGTTTAATTGATAAAGTTGGTGCATTTGTAGGGTAGTTTCTGGTGCTGACTAACCTTAGATCCTATGCATAAAATCACGTGTTGCACCTAACCAAACTCACCCAAATCAATACAAAACTGCTTCTAATCGTCAATAACAACTACAAAATTACTAAAACCTATCCAAGCCCACTTTCAAGAGAGGTTTTGAGGAGAATGTTTTCTACTTACCTTGAATACGAAAGTGGGAGGTGAGATGCTTGTTTGTATGCTTTCAAATCACCCCAAATCTGAGTATTGTATTTCAATCATGAAAGAGAAGTAATTACAATCTAGAAATTGAGTGAATTTGCTGTAAAAATCCCTTCTTTAAAAGCATAATGGTTTTAAACTTAAGCAACCCAAAAAAAAACCTAAATTAGAATCTAAAAATTGAATGAATTTGCTATAAAAATTCCTTCTGTAAAAGTATAAAGGTTTTAAACTTAAACAAACTAAAAAAAAACCAACCTTCTCACCCAAGAAAAATTAGGGAGGAAGGAAGGCTTGGTGGCCTTAGTGGGCGGCAACGGGCCGGCGGCAGCAGCCTGGTGGTGGCAGTGGTTGCTGCTGGAGGGAGTGGTGGTGGCTGAAATGGGATAGGGGTAGAGGTGCTAGGGTTGTCAGTTGAGAGAGGTGTGAGGTAAGGGTTGAATTGAGGGGGTTCACATAAGAGAATGCAGAATGTTTTTTTTCTAGGCTCACGGCTGCTCAAGAAAAGGGGGGAGGGGGCTTAGCCAGGTTCGGAAAAAAACAAGCTTTTGTTTTATAATATTAGGGGATTTTAACATCCCAACCACAAATACCTCCCGATTAAAAATCTTTAAAATTTGAACTTTTGCGAGAAAACTTTAATTAATAAAATCTGAATTTCTCAAATAAAATTTATATTTCAAAAATCCAAAATTTTATTTTATAAATTATTAATTTTAGTTTAAAATTGAAATTAATAATCTTTTGTCAAGAGCTTGGATTGGGGCCAATAATGAAATATGTGTTTGGTCCGAAATCCTAACTAATGAAGGTATGCTCTAAAATATTCCCTACGAGCTCAAGTGACTAAGGATCATCTTAAGCCTTTTTCGAGGATTAAAAATACAAATTTTTGGGGTTTTACATTCTACCCCCCTAAAAGAAGTTTTGTCCTCGAAACTCCACAAACAACTCAATAGTAAAAAGAAAAAAACACATCTAGATTCCGGAGGTTTCACATCTCACCCCTCTTAAAAGAAGTTTCGTCCCCGAAACTTTCTCATACCTAGTCCTGTGAACAGATGAGGGTACTTAGATCGCATTCCTTCTTCTGGTTGCCATGTTGCTTTGGCTGTGGTGTGGTTCACCTAGAGGACTTTTACAAGTGGAACTACTTTATTAAGGAGCTACTTCTCCCGGCAGTCCAAAATTTCAATCGGTTGCTCCTCATAAGTTAAGTCTTCTCTAAGGTGTAGGGGTTCCGGCTCGATCACGTGGGTTGGGTCAGGAATGTACTTACGCAGTTGAGACACGTGAAATACATTGTGAACTCTAAAAAGTTCATCTAACAGTTATAGCCGATTGCTACTTCCCCAAAGCGCTCCATGATTGTATAAGAGCTAATATATCTCAGGGTGAGCTTGCCCGATTACCTGAACTGCATAACACCTTTTGTAGGTAAGACTTCTAAGAAGACTTGGTATCCTACCTCGAACTCCAAGGGTCATCGCTGCTTGTCTGTGCAACTCTTCTGGCGACTCTGGGCCGCGTTCATCTTTTCTTGTATTACTTGTATCTTTTGTATGGTGGCCTGAATGAATTCAGGTCCAATAGTGAGTGCCTCATTGATCTCTTGCTAACATAAGGGTGTTCGGCACCTTCTACTATATAAGGCTTCGAATGGGGACATTCCTATGCTGGAGTGATGATTATTGTTGTACACGAGTTCGATCAATGTCAATTGCTCATCCCATGCCTTCTTAAAATCTAAAACGCAGGCTCACAGCATATCCTCTAATCCGTAGCAAGGTGAAAGGTCGTGGTAAAGTTCAGCTTGATCCCGAATAACTCTTGTAGTTTCTGCCAAAATCCCGATTGAAACCTCATGTCTTGATCCGAAGCTATGGAACTAGGCACCCTACGTAAGTGAACAGTTTCATTTTGGTAGACGCGAGGGAGTTGATCTAGAGTCCAGGTGCTTGCCATCGCTATGAAGTGTGTAGACTTGGTCAACCGATCAACGATCACCTAGAAGGCGTTGTTCTTACTTCTTATTTTCGGTAACCCCATCACAAAATCCATGGAAATATAGTCCCATTTCCACTCCGGGACCTCCAAGGGCACAGATGCTCTACTTTCGCCTATTGGCATGTAAGGCACTTAGACACATAATCTGCTACTTCCTGCTCTGTGTTGCTCTACCAGAAGGTCTGCTTGTGACCTTTATTCAAAATCTTTCCTTTAAGGGCACCCACTGTAGGGCTATACACTCGGTTATGGAACCTTAAAGTCCCATCCTCGTGGTTCACAAACCCTGGTGCTTTTCCTTCTAGCACCTCCATCTTTATCCTCACTAGTTGCAGGTCGATTTCTTGGGCAGCTCGAATCTCTTCAGCGAGTGTAGGTCGCACTTCCATTGCACACAATAGAGATTTCCCCTTTCTTATAACCACATTGATTTCCAAACTTTTGAACTTTTCACACAACTCCGTTGGTATGGAGAGTAGGTGGTTGAAGGTAAGGGAAGGTCTATAGCACAAGGCATCAGCCACTACATTCATTTTCCTAAGGTGATAATTGAAGTGTACGTCATAATCCCTGAGAAACTCGAGCCAGCTTATTTGTCTTAAGTTCAAGTCCTTCTGAGAGAATAGGTATTTGAGACTTTGATGGTTGGTGAAGATCTCGCAGTGCACTCCATACAAGTAATGCCTCCAAAATTTGAAGGCGAAGACCACTGCTGCCAATTCCAGGCCATGGGTTGGATAATCTTCTCGTGGGTCTTCAGTTGTCGAGATGCATTTGCTATAACCCATCCATCTTGCATCAATAAATACCCCAAACCTTTATAAGATGTGTCACTGTATGCCATAAGTCCTTCATTCCCCGATAGTAGGGCCAATATATGTGCAAATGTGAGTCTCTTCTTAAGTTCTTGAACACTTGCTCACAATTTTCCGTCCACTCGTACTTCACTGTCTTTTGGGTCAGATTAGTGAGTGGTGTTGCTACCTTCAAGGAATCTTGAACAAATCTCCGATAGTACCCTGCCAGGCCTAGGAAACTTTACACCTCTGTAGCATTTTTCGATGTTGGTCAATTGGTGACTGCCTCTATCTTTTGTGGGTCTACTGACATTCCCTCCTTCGACACTATATGACCCAAGAAAGCTAATTTCTCTAGCCAAAACTCATACTTCTTCAACTTAGCTGGATCTAAGGTCTATCTTCGAGAATGTCGTAGTTTCCACAGTTAATCGAAAAGGTCATCAATTCGAGGTAGTAAGTAGTGGTTTTTTATGGTGATTTTGTTCAACTCCTTGTAGTCTATGCACAACCGTAAGCTTCCATCCTTCTTCTTTACAAATAGTATTGGTGCTCCCCCCTAATATACCCATTTTCTAAGAGTTTCTCAAGCTGGGTCTTTAGTTTTTTAAGCTCCGCTGGGGCCATCCTATATGGGGCCTCAGAAATTGGAACAGCTCCTAGGGCTAAGTCAATACAGAAATCCACTTCCCTAGTTGGTGGCATGCTAGGGATTTCTTCGGGGAACACATCGGGATATTCACACACTATTTATATATTCTCTATTGAAGGCTCAATTGCTGCCAAGTCAACCACATTTCATAACTAGGCCTCACATCCTCATTTCAAGAGTTTGTGTGCTTTCAGGGCAGAGATCAATCTAACCCCTAGCTTTACGTTGGCTAATTTCTACACTACTCTTTCCCTATTAGGGCCCCTTAAGGTCGCCTTCTGTTTTAGGCAGCCTATTTGACCATGATATTTTGATAGCCAATTCATACCAAAAATCACATCAAAATCAATCAAGTCAAAGTGATATTGGCTAGCCTTGAATTCTCACCCAGCTATTAGTATAAGACACCGTATAAACAACTTCCCATACCTCATGGTGTCTACCGTAGGCATAGTGATAGACATTGCAGGGGATCCAAGGGAAGGAAATAATTTTAACTTGTCAACAATACTAAGTGCAACAACAGAATGGCTAGCCCCGGAATCAAATAACACAGTCACTGGGTAAGAGTGAATAGACTGTAACCACATTGGGAGCGTCCTTTGCCTCATCCCTCTTCATCACATACACTCTGCCTTCCATGTTACGGGGCGGTGGGTTGTGTGGTCATGTCTGGCCCTATTGAGGTGGTTGAGTAGGGTTTAGCTAGGTTCCTTGAGTTCTCTCTTAGCCCTCGTTGAGAGGTTGTGCTCTACCTTAATTGTCAGTTCTTCCTTGATTAGTTGTCAGTGGCGGGAGAAGGAAATCCCTCACATGATGCTGCTGACCCCCACATCTAAAGCATCCACCCCTTCTTTAAGGGGTCCTACAGTTACGAGCATAATGTCCAATCTTCCCGTATGCTCGACATATCACGCCTTGATGGTACCCTACTGTCTAGCCACCTTGTGTGCCCTCCTGCTGTGGTCTCTTATGCTGGGGTTGTTGATTCCGATGGTCTTGTGGCCTCACTTTTCTCTTGTCCCCTTTTTTGTTAAAGAAATCCTCCCTTTCATTCTAGGCCCGCTCCATGTTGATGGCAGTGTCATACATCTCCTAATAAGAGTTGTATGGGCGTGTAGACATTACGACCTTCAGTTTATGGTTCAACTCGGACTCAAATCAGTTCATTTTGAGAGTTTTATTCGCCACATGGGATGGGGAAAAGCGGGATAACTCCATGAACTTGGAAGCATATTAGGCAACACTCATCCTTCCCTACTCTAATTCGAGGAACTCCTTCTCCTTTGCCTTCTGAAGGGATATAGGATACAAGTAGTTCTTATTGAGCTCCTTGAACTGTATCCACATGAATCCAAGCTCATTCTACTTCTTCTTCACCATGGTTCACTATAAGTCTGCTTCCTCTTTAAGGTAGAACCCAGCGAATCCCGCTCTCCAGGTATTTAGGCACTGAAGAGCATCAAATAGTTTCTCCATGTCACGTATCAATTCCTCAAAAGCTTGCGGTTCAACTACCCCATTGTAGGTGGATGTGTGGTGGTTGGTTAGCGTGTTGAATAGGCTAGAGCTGTTGTTTTCATCTTTGTTTTCCTTCCTCTCGCTCAGCTTACGTAGCGGCTCGCCCTGCTTCTCTAACAACTCCATAAGTAATAGGTTGGTCAGGCCAGCCCCAGTAGTTGTAGGGTTCTCCCCCATAGCACTAGTCGATGCGCCCTCATTTTCAGGATGAAGGGCCTTTAAGCGTTTCCTCAGGTCAGCCATTGGCACATGTCCTTGTTAGTAAGATTTCTTGCTGTTGTCAGGCATCCTGAGGGAAACAGTTCTAGACTTAGGTTCCACAGTATGATATTCTTTGGTTCCACTCTAATAGTTCTTTCATGTTGTATTCAAACATAACCAGTAGGCTTAAGCATTTTACATGGGCCTAACTGCCCCTACTTGCAACATACTACAATGCTTGATCTTGGGCCTATAAGCCCACACATATTAGAGGCAAAATCAAATGCATCACATGCATTAAATCATACGGCTAAATCATATACATAATCAAGCAACTCAATCCTTCCATCTATCCATAAATTCGAATTTCATTCAATACCCATCCAGGTTTATAAAAAGAACAAATAGAGTTTCAACTAATACTTATAACACCATTAAGATTTACTACTAAGGTTATCCCCTACATTGGGGTTATTAAGAAACCATTTCAGATAAAAATAGCTAAGAATTCAAGCTAGGCTACTAGCCAAAATCCTACCTTAATATTCTAACAAGTCCTACTGCTGTCTTTGATCATCGGCATTCGAAATAGACGCAGGTGATTTTGAGGCTGGTTCCCCTGCAGCTCCCTCCTCCTTAAACTCTTCTTCCTCATGCTCTTCTTATGGGTTCTCTTCCGAGTCTTCCTCTCAGTCTCCCTTAAGGTCTTCCTCAAGGTCTTCTTTGGGGTCTTCCTCAGGGTCTTCCTCTTCTATGGGTTCTTCTACAGGATCTCTCTCTTCTACAGGTTCCTCCTCAAAGTCTTCCTCCTCTACGGGTTCTTCCTCCGGGTTTTCTTCCTCCCTGGGTTCATTTTCCCCTACAGACTCTTCCTCCCAAAAGGCAGAACTATCATAATCATCCTCAACCGAGGGTGGTGGGTTCTCATCATGGGCTGTAGGTGTGGGGGACTCATCGTGGGGCCCTATTCATATCACCGTTCCACTAGTTCTGATAGGTCTATCCCAATAGACTCCCAGTCACATAAATAACACCTCCTTATGGCATCCGGCACGCGATTCCTAAGGTGTTGCTTATTCACTTGATAGTGCCACTGCGGGTCACCCCTAAGGGTCAAAAGGAAAAATAAGGCTTGGGTTTCCACGAATCTCATGCAGCTATTTGGTAGTTGCTCCAGATACCTATGTATAACATCCCGAATCCGTAGAAGATGGGCAACTATGTCATCCTCAGGTTTCTTTTCTACCCTATGGCGGGAACACCGACGCTTCAGATAGTGACAGCGTTGAGTAACGTTCATCTTCCTATGAAGTACACAAAGAATTTATAAGTGCCTAACGCAACTTAAGTATACATACAACCCTAGTATCTAACCCATGCTCACACTCTGGTGTTCCTATGTCTATAAAATTTTAAGATTCCGCCAAGGGCGTAGTACCCTACAAAAGCTACTAGGTCAAGCCTAGGGATCTGATACCACTCTGTGATGCCCTAAAAATTCTAATTCATTTTTATCACTAATACTTAGCCTATTTAGTGCAGCGAAAATATCTAGTGGGCATCACTGGCATATTTTACAATGAAATACAAGGCAAAAAGGTAATTAATTAGAATAAACAAAAGCATAAACCAAAGTCAAGGTCAAGGTCAAGATCTACTGTCAACTACAACCTCAATGTTATTCAACGTAAAAAAAAAAAAAAAACAAAGCTTTTGTTTTATAATATTAGGGGATTTTGTCATCCTAATAACAAATACATCCCAATTAAAAATCTCTAAAATTTGAACTTTTGTAAGAAAACTCTAATTAATAAAAGCTGAATTTCTCAAATAAAATTTATATTTCAAAAATCCAAATTTTGTTTTATAAATTATTAATTTCAATTTAAAATTGAAATTAATAATTTTTCGTCAAAAGCTTGGATTGGGGACAATAATGAAAGATGGGTTCGGTCCGAAATCCTAACTAATGAAGTCTGTTCCAAAATATTCCCTATGAGCTCAAGCGACTAAGGATCATATTAACCCTTATTTAAGGATTATAAATATAAATTTTCGTGGTTTTACATTCTACCCCCTTAAAAGATGTTTTGTCCTCGAAACTCCACAAACAACTTAATAGTAAAAAGAAAAAACCACATCTAGATTCCCAGGGTTTCACACTTTTATAGCAAGTTTTGGTCTGTTTTGTCACATAATCAATGGGGCCATTATTGTTATTGTGTCTCAATACTGGTGCACGATAATTGGGCTTGATCACCTCGAGTATGCGCATATTAAGACTCTCTCAATCCTAGGCCTATTATTATTTGAGCTCATCATTAGACATGTTACTCTCCTTAAGCTGCTACTGATCAACTAACACCGCAAGGGCACAGGTAGTCATAGTATAGATACAAGATATCGTTCATCAGGGACTAATTCTAACTTACTGAGTTTGCCTATCAGGATGTGCTAAGTAAAATTCTAGTTCAAGTGCATTCCATTTAACAATAGCAAATAAACTTTTCTAAATCAGTAAGAGAAAAAAGTCTAGGAATTCTCGTAGTTGTGAAGGAAAATTGGATCAAAAATAATGAACATGTGGTTTCTTCTTAATTGGTCAAATTCAAGGAATTGTAATCTTTTAAAAAACTCAGTCTATTCTTTCAAAATCAACTAAATTTACCTAAATTAAGCAAAAGTCGTTCTTTCAAACTAATTTGTCCTAATTTAAGTTAAATATCTTCAATTACTTATTAGCCCTCTTAACATGCAAATCTCTCTTCGAGACGAAGTTATGTTAAGTCTAATCAAGCAGTCCAACAACCAAATGTCACCTTTCAGTTTTTTACTCGATTGTTTTAAGAGTGCAAGCAAATTTCGGCCAAAAATCAACTCACAACAATCTAAACACTTGACAAAATGAAATCAAACCAATCATAAAAATAAGCACAATTGTATAGATTAAAACACGATTTAACAACACCTCCACAAACTACTAAATCCCTAGACTAAAGAAAACTGCTCAGACATGATAAAAGATTAACAAACTAACCAACGATTGGCGAAATCTGAGTGGAAAGGGGATTGACTGAGATGGCCTTTAACCAAAAGCTTCAAAACCACCTTAAGAACAAACTCTCACACTCAAAACTCACACTAATACAATTACTAAACTAAAAACTACAAAATTTAAGAAAGAAACTAAAGCACTAATCTATGCTATTCTATGCTTTTGCTTTGCTTAGGAATGCTCAAGGGATGCTGCAAAACGTCACCTTTTATAGAGAGGCTCGGTCGATCTTAGCCACACAGCTGAGGGAAAACGAAGAGGCAATAGTTACAGGCTTACCACGGACCGTAGCAGACACCACAGGCCGACCGTGCCCTGTGCTGGAATCGGGTTTTTGCTCATTCTTTGCTCTATGGTCGTGGCATAACCTGGATGACTGTGGAGGAGGTCAAAATACAACCATTGAAGGGCAAATGCTGGGTAAAAAGGCTAAAAATCCTGCAAAACACATCAAGCAACTATGCCCAAGCATAAATCGAGAATAAGAGAGTAAATAATAACAATAAGCACATAATTCTCCTAAAAATGACACAAAATAGCCCTAAAATGATGTATATATTAAGCACCTATCAGCTACCCTCACTTATTGTGGCCTTACATCATTACGGGTTCTATTTAAAATAATAATATGACAACTGTTTACTATTCCTTCTCCTCATTTTTGTAACATCCTGAACCTAAGCCATGCTAATTACCTTGATTAACCTCCATTTTAATTACTTAGGTTGAGCGTCGAATTTCAATTCAACCTTTGACATATTTATGTAATTGCAAGTCGAAATGAAATTCAATCATGCTCCACATTAATTCTTTCCGTGTTTATAAATAAACATATGAATAAATAAATAAATGTAGCCCATTTATAAAGGTGACTAAAGTTGTAATTTTACATGGAATATATGTATATATGTGTACAATTTGTTCGCCTATATCATACAGATGAAATCATAAATTTAATAAACAAAATAAAAATAAATGCAGAGAGCCTACAAATTAATTGGGTGGAATAACAAAAAACCAAGAAAACACTAATATTAGCCAAAGATACTTATTAGCTTAGGAGGATATTTATTTAGTATAAAAGAAAAAAAAGAGAAGTAAAATAAATAGCAAGTGAAATATCTAGAATTAAGGGGGCTCAATTTGACAAAATTAATAATACTAAGTTTAGCTTCATCCCTCTTATTTTCACGCAGCATCAGACCCCCCATTCCGACAACAGCTTCCTTCTCCCTCTACTCTGTTCGTGGTTGCCCCTCCTCATCAGCACCCACGCTGCCGTGCATCACTAGTAGGCCACTGCCGTGCATCACCAGCAGGCCACTGCCGAGCCCCTACAGTAGTCCCAGCACCACCACCTCTCCCTCCCACTTCCTCTAGCTTGGTTCTTGGTGTTTGGAGGTAAACCCTAACTTCTTCCTCACCTATTTCCACTCTTTTTACTCTCTGATTCAATCAGTTAATGTGTTGATTGAGCTTGGATAACTATTAATTGATAATTTAGAGTTAATCATGATGTATTTGAGGTTTGGAATTGTTAGGACCATATAGGTGCCTATGTTGAATATGGATTGTAGAATTGTGCTTTTGTAATTGGTTTTGTTGAATTTTATGAGGATTGTGTGTATCTTTGAATGGAATTAGAGGTTGTATGTGTGTGTTAGGGGTTTCCATGGAGGAGGTTGGAGAGGGGTGGTGTAGCTTGAGATTGAAGAAGAGGATAGAGGAGAGAAATGAGATTTTTAGAGGATTTTTGAAATAAATATAGCTAATGTGAACTGTGAGGCTAATTCAAGGAGTTGAATAGGTTTAACTATGCAGATTTGGATGGCAGTTGTAGTATACTTAAAGGAATTGTGAAGCTGTGTTTAAGTAATGAGATTAATGGATTTAGATTAGTATTGATAATTGACTAAGTGCTAATATAACTCAAAACATAAATAAGGATTGAGTTATGTTCACTTCGGAAAAAGGACATCCTCTTGTATCTAAAACAAAAAATTAGAAATTAAAATTTACTTGGGGCCAAAGGGGGGGACCCTTTTAATATGAGCCGGGAGCTTATACTTGGCATCGGAAACAAACTAAAACCATAAATCGAGCTCGGGTAATCTAAGTCTCTTTATAGGTAAATCGCTAAACTACTAATAATAATGATCATATTGGCAATGGGAATGATAACAGCAATAATAGTAACAATGACAGTAACAGAAACAATATTATCAATAACAATAATAAAGACAACCATTATACTAATTGTAACGATAATAATGGTAATATTAATAATGATGAGGATAACAATATTAATATCTATATTAACAATGATCATATTAATAACATTAACAATACTATATGCACCAAACATAAAAGGGGGCTTCATATAAGAAAGGAAATAAAAATCAATATGTGTTTAAATAATTAATGGGCATATTGATAGTTAAGAAAGGTATCAAAAAAAAACTATAAGTTATTTACAAAGGTTGCAACCAATAAAAATTATTCAAAACTTCACTAACTATTAAATATATATTTGAAGTAGAAATGAGGCCATTCATGTTGTTGTCAAGCCATAAATAACTATGTTATATAAGGGGCGAGATGTTTTGAAAATTCCATGTACGTTTATTGCTTGTGCTCTTCGAAAACTCACATGATATACATATATTAAAAGTTGGATAGAATGCATATATAATGGACACGTGAAATGCCACATAAGATACTATCTAGGTGCCACTTGGGATAAGAATGTCATGTAGGGCAGCAACATGAAAGTCCTCGATTATGTAATTAAGATGGATATAAGTTATCAATGCAATTTTAATTCAATTTAATGTTAAATTTTCTCATATGTTATGACTAATGAGTAATTGAATTTTGTCTTTAAAAAACATAAAGATAGAACAAACAAATGATTTAGATGTTATTAAGAAAAAGATTGAAGTGTGTTGGATATTAATTATTTTTAAGGTAAGTATATATTGAACATCCAAATCTAAATATATATATTTTTATATATCTATATTTTTGAGTGAATATATCATGAGTTGACACTTGAATGCTGATTGAGTTGCTTATTTCGCATACTGTAAAGATTAATTGCTTAAATATATCGCATAATTGGATTTAGATAACAATAATCACATAATTCTCCTAAAAACGACACAAAATAGCCCTAAAATGATGCATATATTAAGCACCTATCAAACTCCACCATGCTTAAACTGTTACTTGTCCTCAAGCAATGCAAAGATTAAAAGTATACACAGCCTCCTCAGGATAGATTTAGGAATCATTCAAATGGCAAAGCTGATCCAAAGGTAGCCCAAAAGATACAAAAAAGCATTAACAAATAGAATAGGGAATGAAATTTTCAAAGACTTTTAATAGACCACAATGTCAAACTTGAAAGCAATCCCCCCCCCCCAAAATTGTCAAATACAGTTATTTAACATGTGAAACAAGAGAAACTAGTAAGGCCGGTAGAACCTCACTATAGTTATGTGGCACTAAGCACTCATGTGTTTGAAATGTATATATTTATGAAGGTCCTCTTAAATCTCAACCTTAGACGCAAATCTACCATAAGCTTGACAAGATTCTCAAAATTCGCCATCACTAAAAATGCAAATACATTGGACAATCATAAGGACTTTAATAGGGTTGTAACAGGGCTAAGGGTAAAGGTAAGACGGGAACAAATGTTTTTGGAAATGAGGAGTTAGAAGCCAAAGACTAAGAGCTAAACAACTCCAATGCATTATACTACATCCTTCTTATACCATATCAATTCAGAATATCCCCAAATGAACAGAGAAAGAGTCGAAAATCAAAAATAACTTACATTTCCACCAAGGCTAACCGCTTTCTTCTTTTTTCCGTTTTTTTTTTTTTTCAATTCCTTTTTTTGCTTTCGAAATTTTTTTTGGGTGTTTTTTTTCTTTTTATTTTGTAAGCACTTATTAATTTTTTTCTTTCAAAAAGGATAGCCAAGGGGGAAATTCATAACAAACTTTAAATTTCAACTCTTCTCCAAACTTTATACAATAAAACAAGGGATCAATTGATATCTCACAACCCTGCACCAAACAACCAAATTACACCATAAGATATCATTCCATCTTACTAACGCTCTTTCAAACTTGATGTAAAAGAATAGAATACTCCTCTAGCCTTGACTTAAAGATAAGACAAGTACTCAGCCATGGGTTATAATAGGAGGTTCAAATCAAGAAAAATGGAGACAGGCTCAAAGGGCCTAACAAGGGATACAATACACAACCAGGGTGGCTATTTGGCCATGGGGTTCAAATAAATCAAAGAAAAATTACCTCAATCATATTGCCTAAATGCATATGTGAAATGTGATCTTGAACGAGAATCAGAGCAAGTTCTAGAGAATTAACATTAAGGAAGAGTCACACATGAAAGAAATATGAGACTAATTTGATAAATAGTCTCTAAAGGCTCAAAGTCTCACGGGACTTCTACCAAAGACAAAGCTAGCTCACTAGTAAACACATGCCAAAATCTTGTAAAGACTCATGGGGTAAATCAACTCGCATCCAACATGTGGTCAAAACATGGAATTTATTTCGAAAACGCATTCGCAAACTTTTATGCACAACTTGGGCGAATCAAATGATTAAACTAAACCATAGAAAACTACTAAATCTATAGAGATCATCATCAAAGGATTTTTTTCTTTTCTTTTTTTTTGTGGGTTTTTTTTTCAAATTTTTTTTTTTCATTTTGATTGTTTTATGCATGCTCCTACAAACAATGTAAACTAAAATGCAAAAGAAACAAATAAAAGAAAGAAACTAAAATGCAACCTAGCTAGAAGAAAACTAAATGCACTACTAAACAAAATTAAATACTAAAAAATCAAAAACTACAAAAACTACCACTAAAAGCATATACAAAGCACAAACTCACCAAATAGAAACAGGCATCAAATGTCAAACATAATAACTAAATCCCCCATGCTTAAATCACACATTGCCCTCAATGTGGGCACATAATAAAAAGGGAAGAGGAGTAGCATAAAACAAGATCAGAGAGGAGGAGGTGGAGGAGGATGGGGTGGTTGGCCATAGGAGATATGCCAATCTCACTAGGTCTCTAGACATGCCCTATAGTCTTGGAAATATTGTGTCTGGAAAGCAAGCAACCCATAAAACTCATCGTGATGCTCTTGGACAAAGTCCCGAAGAGCGGCGCTCTCAAAAGCAACAAACTCACAGAGGGAAACTTGTTCCTCTTGAATGGACCTAAGGGTGTCTTGGAGGTCAGAATAGTCAGGTGGGGGTGGTTGAGAGGAAGAACTAGGCTCGACTTGACTAGATCGAAGGGCTGGATGATGGAGTGCAGGTCGAACAACCTCCTTATCACCAGGTACCCAATAAAGGTTACTTCGGTGAAGAAGGGTGGTGCGATCAACATTGGGAAGCGATGAAAGCCGGTCCCCGGGGTAAATCAAACACAAATGACCAGCCTCAACTTTACAAAAGTTCATAATCTCAAAAACAGCTTGATCAAGCCGTTCAGACCCAGAAACTCTATCTTTAGGATTAGGCTCAACTCCTAAAAATATAGCAATAATAGTTACAATCCCACCAATGACTATTCTACCTTTAGTGCCAACAGCAGCACTATGCAATTGCCTAACTAAAAATGAACCTGGGTCAAGTTTATCTCCATCGAGCATACAGGACAAAAAGTACAACTCAAAAAGTCTCGGGACATTCAGACTATCGTCCCGAGCAAACAAAGAATAAGCCAAAATACGCTGAGCCACTCTAATGCAGGGGTTCCTGATATGTGTACATTTTGACGAACTGGTACTATACCTAACACTCTCCGAAATATCACCCCAAAATGCATTCGGGTTGAATTCGCAGGGGACTTGACGGTGCGATAAGTCCATGCCAGGTGAAAAACCGAAAATACTGTTGAAGGTACCTAAGTTCAGTTTATACAATTGTCCCTGCAAATAAAAACGATATATATTCGACTTGACATTGAGGCCCTCTAGTAACCTCAACATGGAGTGTACTAAGAAATTCTAGGGTCAGGTCCCTGTATGTATGCTCTTTGAGTTCTAAAAAATGGCCATACCACCTCTTGCAAACAAGCATCTAATATCATCCAAAATTCCCAACCGGGCTAACAAATCCTCATCATAATATCTAATTGCTACAACTATATGTTCATTCAAACAGTTATATCAAGCAACATGATAAGGATGCATTAAACCAAGGGGGTGAGGAACGTTACCTCTAGCACACGCATTAGTTTATGTTCGAGATGCCTGTTGAGGCTGGGGTGGTGCTTAACTTAAAGAACCAATCTCCTTGGTGCGCCTTTGTCTCTTGTTTGGTGCCATTGGTGCAAACTTGAAACAAAAACAAAACTAAAACCAAAAATAAGAACTAAAACCTAAAAAATTAAAGAAATTAAACAAAAATATGAAGAATAAGAGAGAGAAAAGGATGGGTATAGTGGATGAGTGAAGGTGAGATGAATTTGAGGAAAAAAAAGAAGAAAGAGAGGGATTTTATGAAGAAAAAGCAAAGATTGAGTGAAAGGAAAGGATTTGGTGTGAAAATGATTGAAAATAGAGAAGAAATGAGGGGAGATTAGAGAGATTTGGTTATGAAGTTTAGCGAGAGAAAATGGGGGTAGAGAGAGTATGTCGAGAGGTTCAAGAAGATAGGGGGAAAGGGAAAAGGCACCACGATTCAAAACCTAAACCGTGACCCATAGCAGATCACCACGGACCGTAGGGCTCACCACGGACCGTCCGTGGCGTCTGCTGACACTCGATTTTTCTGGTTTTTCTGGGTTGGCCCTCCACGGTCGTATTTCTGGGGTACTGACCGTCGTGCCAACATTTTATTCATATATTTTTTTGTCCCCTTTTTTTTTGTTTTTCGCTTATATAACTATAAAAACTAATAAAAATCAAAACTATAAAAAGGAAAAAGGAAAGAAAGCCTGGGTTGCCCCCCAAGAAGTGCTCTTTTAAGGTCAAGAGCTTGACCCTTGTTCTAGGCTTGGTCCGGATCTGCTTTATCGTGAACCACAAAATTAAACTTATTTAGTTGAAGGTACCACCTTAAAAGTTCTGGCTGCAGGTCCTTCGTCTTCATAACTTAGTGCCATAATGTACTATCTGTATACAAAACAAATCGCTTTTTTTGGCCCATCAGACGGGCTATAATCAACTCATTCAACCCCTAGATCAAAAGCTGCATCAAAACTTTCCATAGGAGGTATAGAGAGAACAGTTTGTGCAAACCTATAGTAATCACTCATTGAAGACTCATTAGAAATAGGGGCCTCAACCTTGGGCTTGTTAGGTGGCATGAGAGCAGCAAACTCCACCTTAATATACCCTTGGTCGGAGTCCTCATAAGAAATCCAGTCAGAATTAGGAGGATCTTCACAATTCCAGACATCCTCCATATCAACCTCAGGAGAAAGGGGTAATGCATCTAATATAGAAGAATGAGGGGAAACCATGTCCTCCTTCTTATGACTAAACACAGCAAATCACCCTTCCACCTCAAAAGATATACAGCCCTCTCTTACATCAATGTGGTAACCAGCTGTCGCCAAAATGGGTCGACCTAGGATAATTTGGGCATCGTCGGTTTCAGGCATATCAACTATAATGAAGTCCTTCAGCACCCAAATGTCTCCTATGTTGACTGACACATTGTCCAACTTGCCTACAGGTTACATCACAGAACCATCAGCCAACTGTAAGGAAAAGGGTGCGGCCAGTGATGGTCCTAGGTGCAGCTTATGAAACAAAAAATATGACATTACACTGACACTTGCACCTAGATCACATAGGCCTCTCTCAATTTCTACCTTTCCTACCATGCAAGGGATAGAAAAACTACCTGGGTCAGGTAGCTTAGGGGGAAAAATGGTAGGGATCTCAACAGTGTTGTTTTCTTTGAAAGTGGCAGCCTTGCCATCATTATTTCTCTCTTTATTTCCAGCCATGATTATCTCCCTGCCCTCTTCCATTGGTACTTCCTCATAGTCAGTTAAGTCATCTTCTTCCTTCATGGTAACACAGCTACAACGCTCACGAGGGTTAGGTTTAGGTTTGCTAGAAAGTTTATCTGGGGGTGTGGATGAAAAAGTGGCTTCTGGGCAATTTGGGCTTCTAGCATCCTATTATGATTCGTAAGCACATCAACCTTGGAGGCTAATTGCTTAATATACTCATCCTATTTTTATTGTACTATAAGCATATTTTCCATCATTACCTTTAAATTAGACTTTTTGGGCATCTGAGAAGGGAATTGGAGTCTTTGAAAAGCAGGGGGTAATCTAGCATTCATATGGGGCATAGTCACAGTGTTTGGATTCGACCTGTAAGAGAAATTCGGATGATTCTTCCAACCCGAATTATAGGTATTAGAGTAAGGGTCATTGGTCGGTCTTGGGTTGAAATTTTGAATATAATTAACTTCATTAGGGCCTTGGGAAAAGGACTCCCAACTCGACAATTCAGAGTTATATGCTCAATTGAACCACAAATTTCACAAGGGGAAGGGGCAGCGGAGTTCACAGCATTAACATTCATTTGGTCCAGTCTATGAGTAATGACATCTACTTTAGTAGAAAGTAAAGTAATTGCATCAACTTCAAGCTCACCTCTAACCCACTTGGGGTGGTCTCGTTCACTGGGCTATTGGAAGTTGTTTAGTGCCATCTCCTCGATTAGATTGTAGGCTTCATCCTTAGTCTTGCTCATCAGAGTTTCTCCCGCCGCCGCATCAATAGTGGACCTCACAGATTAGGTCACACCCTTATAAAAGGCTTGGATTATTATCCAACGTTGAAGACCATGATGGGGGCACAAACGTAGTAGATCTTTAAAACGCTCTCAGGCTTCATAGAGCGTCTCGTCATCTCTTTACAGAAAGTTGGTGATCTGATTCCTTAGACTCGCTGTTTTTCTTGGAGGAAAGAATTTGGTGAGGAAAGCTCTTGTCAACTCATCCCAGGTGGTTATGCATCCATATGGCAAGGAGTGCAACCAAGCTCTCGCTTTATCCCTCAATAAGAAATGGAACAAGCGTAGCCGAATCGTATCAATAGAGACTCCATTTAATTTCAGCGTATCACACACCTCTAAAAAGACCGAGAGGTGCAGCTTTGGGTCTTCCAAGGGAGTTCCGCTGAACTGAGATTGTTACACTATGGAAATGAGTGTCGGTTTGAGCTCGAAGTTGCTGGCATCGATAGCAGGGCGAGCGATGCTTGAAGCAATCCCCTGGACTCCTGGGGTAACAAAATCTTGAAGAGTCTTTCGTTAGTCACCTTTTGCCATGTTTGAATTCCTTCTTGCCTCGCGTCTTTGCTCTTCAATCCTTTGCTTTTTCCTCCTTAAGCAAAAAGTCCTCTCAATCTCTGGATCGGGTTCGTATAAGATTGGACTTCGCATAAACTAGGAAAAATCCCTGCAAGCATTAACACCAACACTTCTAGCGCAATTTAAACTAGCAAAGAAAGAAAAAAACAAAAAAAAAACAATAAAATACTTTGTCACTTTCGCAAGACTAACTCAATAGTTTACAGTTTTAGTCCCCGACAACGGCGCCAAAAACTTGATCAACTAACACCGCAAGCGCACGGGTAGTCATAGTATAGATAAAAGATATTGTTCCTCAGGGACTAATTGTAACTTACTGAGTCTTGCCTAGCAGAATGTGCTAAGTAAAATTCTGCTTCAAGTGGCGTTGTTTTAACAATAGCAAATAAACTTTTCTAAATCAATAAGGGAAAAACATCTAGGAATTCTCTTAGTTGTGAAAGGAAATTTCAAAAATAATGAACATGTGCTTTCTTCTTAATTGGTTGAATTCAAGGAATTGTAATCTTTTCAAAAACTCAGTCTATTCTTTTAAAATCAACTAAATTTGCATAAACTAAGCAAAAGTCGTTCTTTCAAACTAATTTGTCTTAATTCAAGTTAAATATCTTTGATTACTTACTAGCCCTCTTAACATGCAAATCTCTCTTTCGAGACGAGATTATGTTAAATCTAACCAAGCAGTCCAACAACCAAATGTCACCTTTCAGTTTTTCACTTGATTATTTCAAGAGTGCAAGCAAATTTTGGTCAAAAATTAACTCACAACAATCCAAACACTTGACTAAATGAAATCAAACCAATCAAGAAAATAAGCACAATTGTATAGATTAAAACATGATCTAAAAACACTTCCACAAACTACTAAATCCGTACACTAAAGAACACTACTCAGACATGATAAAAGATTAAGAAACTAACCAACAATTGCTGAAATCTGAGCGAAAAGGGGATTAACTGAGATGGCCTTCAACCAAGGGATTCAAAACTGCCTCAAGAACAAACTCTCACACTCAAGACTCACACTAATACAATTACCAAACTAAAAACTACAATATAAGAAAGAAACTAAAGCACTAATCTATACTATTCTATGCTTTTGCTTTGCTTGGGAATGCTCAAGGGATGCTGCAAAACGTCGCCTTTTATAGAGAGACTCGGTCAACCTTAGCCACACAGTCGAGGGAAAACGAAGAGGCAACAGTTACAGGCTCACCACGGACCGTGGCAGACACTATGGGCCGACCGTGGCCTGCGCTGGAATCGGGCTTTTGCTCATTCTTTGCTCTACGGTCGTGGCATAACATGGATGACCGTGGAGGAGGTCAAAATACAGCCATTGAAGGGCAAATACTGGGTAAAAAGGCTAAAAATCCTATAAAACACACCAAACAACTATGCCTAAGCATAAATCGAGAATAGGAGAGTAAATAATAAGAATAAGCATATAATTCTCCTAAAAACGACACCAAATAGCCCTAAAATGATGTATATATTAGGCACCTATCAGCTACCCTCACTTATTGTGGCCTTACGTCATTACGGGTTCCATTTCAAATAATAATATGACAACTGTTTACTATTCCCTCTCCTCATTTTGTAACATCCTGAACCCAGGCTCTACTAATTACGTTGGTTAACCTCCATTTTAATTAATTAAGTTGGGCGCCGAATTTAATCATCCTCCACATTAGGCCCTATTCTTCTTGTTGGGAAATTGTAGGTGTGGGATGGGTGAGAATGGGAAAGGGGAAGAAGGAGTGGGTAGGAGTCGGTAGGCGTGGTATTTGTTTTCAAGTGTGGGAAAGGGGGCGAAGGAGTGGGAAGGAGTTGAATGAAGTGGGAGAGTTGATGTAAGTTACGTCTTTTGTTTTTTTGACGTAATCTTTTATTTGTGATAGTAATTACCGATGCTAAAAAAAAATTTAAACAAAAAAAATATTTTTCTGTGCTGACTCAGGTACGAAATATTGTTTTGTGGCCATTGTTACTCCAAAAAAATTGTAATTTTCGTTATTTGTAAAATAAATTACGGATATATCTTTTTTCATATTTTAACCAAATACGAACAATGAAAAAAATACGCATATGTTCAGGCCTTGTTCTTTTCGTTGGTAAATCCAAATTTACCAACCTTAACCCACTTCAACCCACATCAACTCACTTCATGAACTTCAATTAAAAAAATACCAACTTCAACAATTTTCAACCAACTTCAACTAACTTCAACCCACTTCAGCCCACTTCAATCAACTTCAACCCATTTTTCACTATTTTAAACAACTTCTACTCATCATACAAAAAAAAATTTAATCAACTTCAACCAACTTCAGCCAACTTCAACTCAGTTCAACAAAAAAACACCCACTTCAACCTACTTCAACCCACTTCAACAAAAAAAATACCTATTTCAACCTACTTTAATCTATTTCTACCAATCTCAACCAATTTCACCCATTTACCAACCCATATTTCTCAACGAAAAGAACAGGTCCTCAACACACAAAAAACAATCATCAGTAATTTGTGTGAAGAACTTTCAATATTTTGTTACTAACGCACACGTAAAAAAATATCCGTTCAAAATACACATACAATACATCTGCACTTCCTATCACGAATTACAAATAACGTCATAAAAATTTACACATTCCTTCATTATGCCGGAAAAAACATCTGCAAATTTGGCCCCAAATTACGATGAACGAAAAATAAATATGTTACACATATAGCAACAATCATCCACGTTTTGATGACCTATAACAAATATTTTGTAACCAATGCAAAAAAAAAAAAAATTAAGCATCTCTTCCATATACAGAATCAAACCCAAAATATTTACTAGTCAACAAAAATTAACATTAGCTTAACAAAGCAGAAAAAAATTATTTCTTCAATATATATAACAAAAATTACGTCATCTATAATTTCCGGCACGACTATTAAATATTTTCATAATATGCGAAAAATAAATAAAACTTTTCATAATTATTAACAGACTATTCATACACACAATGGCATAAATTATAAAAGTTTTCAAAATATAAAAAATAATAGTCATATGTAGGAGTGGGAATGAGCGGGTGAAAGTGGGTGAGAGTGAGGAGGAGTAGGAAGGAGTTGTATTTTTTTTTAAAGTGTGGGAAGAAGTTGGAAAGGGGGGAACGAGTGGGTGGCAGTGGGTGGGATTCATTAAACTACGAAAAGAACAGGGCCTAATTCTTTTCGTGTTTATAAATAAACACATATCAAATAAATAAATGTAGCCCATTTATAAAGGTGACTAAAGTTGTAATTTTGCCTGGAATATATGTATATATGTGTACAATTTGTTCGCCGATATCATACAAATGAAATCATAAATTTAATAAACAAAACAAAAATAAATGCAGAGAGCCTACCAATTAATTGGGTAGAACAGCAAAAAACCAAGAAAACACTAATATTAGCCAAAGATATTTATTAGCTTAGGAGGATATTTATTTAGTACAAAAGAAAAAAAAGAGAAGTAAAATAAATAGCAGGTGAAATATCTAGAATTAAGGGGGCTAAATTTGACAAAATTAATAATACTAAGTTTAGCTTCATCCCTCTTATTTTCACATAGCATCAAACCCCCCCCCCCCATTCCCACAACAGCTTCCTTCTCCCTCTGCTCTGTTCGTGGTTGCCCCTCCTCATCAGCACCCAGGCCACTGCCGTGCATCGCTAGCAGGCCACCGTCGAGCCCCTACAGTAGTCCCAGCACCACCACCTCTCCCTCCCACTTCCTCTAGCTTGGTTCTTGGTGTTTGGAGGTAAACCCTAACTTCTTCCTCAGCTATTTCCACTCTTTTTACTCTCTGATTCAATTAGTTAATGTGTTGATTGAGTTTGGATAACTATTAATTGATAATTTAGAGTTAATCATGATGAATTTGAGGTTTGGAATTGTTAGGACCTTATGGGTGCCTATGTTGAATATGGATTGTGGTATTGTGCTTTTGTAATTGGTTTTGTTGAATTGTGAGGATTTTGTGTATGTATGAATGGAATTAGAGGTTGTATGTGTGTGTTAGGGGTTGCCATGGAGGAGGTTGGAGAGGGTTGGTGTAGCTTGAGATTGAAGAAGATGATAGAGGAGAGAAATGCGATTGTTGGAGGATTTTTGAAATAAATATAGCTAATGTGAACTGTGAGGTTAATTCAAGGAATTGAATAGGTTTAACTATGCAGATTTGGATGGTAGTTGTAGTATACTTAAAGGAATTGTGAAGCTGTGTTTAAGTAATGAGATTAATGGATTTGGATTAGTATTGATAATTGACTAAGTGCTAATATAACTCAAAACATAAATAAGGATTGAGTTATGTTCACTTCGGAAAAAGGACATCCTCTTGTATCTAAAACAAAAAATTAGAAATTAAAATTTACTTGGGGCCAGGGGGGACCCTTTTAATATGAGCCATGAGCTTGTACTTGGCATCGGAAACAAACTAAAACCACAAATCGAGCTCGGCTAATCTAAGTCTCTTTATAGGTAAATCGCTAAACTAATAATAATAATGATCATATTGGCAATGGGAATGGTAACAACAATATGATAGTAATAATAACAGTAACAGTGACAATATTATCAATAACAATAATGAAGACAACCATTTTACTAATTATAACGATAATAACGGTAATATTAATCATGATGAGGATAACAATATTAATATCTATATTAATAATGGGGGTGTTTGGTTTCAAGAGCTTTTGGGAGAAAAAGAGCTTTTTGGAGGGTTTTAGCTATTTTGACTAGTCAAAACAGTTAAATTATTGTTTGCTTGAAGAGCTGTTTGGTAGAGCTGTTTGGACCCAAAAAGCTCTTTCTCAAAAGGCTATTTCCATTAGCCTTTTGAAAATAACTGTTTGTGAAAATGACATAGCTACTCAAGAGTTTGAAAAAATTACACCATATGCCATTAGCCTTTTGTAGTGATATTTGATATTGTGTATTATTTAAATTTAATCTATCCAAGATTAAATCATTCAAATATATAAATTTCAATTCATAATAATAAAATATGTAGCAAATAATAAAATAATATTTTACGACACAATTATCGCGTAGATAGATATACACAAGTTGAAAAAAAAACAAAAAGATTGATAAGAATACAAATTATGTACAACTAGGAACAAATTAGGTTTTATCAATAAAGTTAATTTACATGTATGACTTTAATTTAATTCTTTTTGGAAAGAAAATAAATGACTAGTAAATGCAAAAATTATTTTTAATTAAAAAGCAATTTAGAGATAAGGGCACAAACGAAATTTTACTGAATATATTTTTTAAAAATAGCTAATTTTACCAAGCACTTGTTTTATGAACAGTTAATTCAAACAGCTAATTCAAGCAGCTAACAGCTAATACAAACAGTTAACAGCTGTTTATCAAACATGACCATTAATAATACTATATGCAACAACCATAAAAGGGGGCTTCATAAAAGAAAGGAAATAAAAATCAATCTGTGTTTAAATAATTAATGGGTATATTGATAGTTAAGAAAGGTATTAAAAAAAACTATAAGTTATTTACGAAGGTTGCAAATAATAAAAATTATTCGAAACTTCACTAACTATTAAACATATATTTGAAGCAGAAATGATGCCATTCATGTTGTTGTCAAGCCATGAACAGCTATGTTATATAAGGGGCGAGATGTTTTGAAAATTCCATGTACGTTTATTGCTTGTGCTCTTCGAAAACTCACATCATATACATCATATATCATATATATCATATATATATATTAAAAGTTGAATTGAACTCATATATGAGCGACACGTGGATGCTACATAAGATGCCATCTAGGGTGCCACTTGGAATAAGAATGCCATGTAAGATAGCAACATAAAAATTTCTATCACGTAATTAAGATGGATGCAAGTTATCAATGCAACTTTAATTCAATTTAATGTTAGCTTTTCTCATATGTTATGACTAATTAGTAATTGAATTTTATCTTAAAAAACTTAAATATAGACCAAAGAAATAATTTAGATATTAGCCAAGAAAAAAAAATGAAGTGTGTTAGACATTATTCTTGAGGTAAGTATATCTTGGACATCTAAATCTAAATATATTTACTTTTATATATTTATTTTTGAGTGAATATATCATGAGTTGACATGTAAATGCTGATTGAGCTACTTATTTCGCATACTATAAAGCTTGATTACTTAAACATGTCGCATAATTGGGTTTAGATAATATGAAATATAGTAGGACCTTAATGTAATCGTGGGTTTCGTTTATGATTACTTTAAGTTGATACAACATATAGTTTCTTTTCACATTTGTAACTTACATTCATGATATAAAAAAAATCATTTTAGGGATTTATTCAATTTATATTTCACTTAAGATTATAGTTTGCACTCAAAAATCACATAGTACAATTAGTTCTTTTAGCAAATTTAAATTTAAATTTAATATGCAAATTAATATATAATAGTAGTTTGTCTACATTTCCACAATAGACCATAATTGACTTCATAAATTAGTAGTGCTGTCCTCCCCTCCCCCTAAAAAAAAATTTAAAAGTTTTCCTAAATTCAAATTGTAATTCATCTGCTACTGATCTCTCTTTCTTCTTTTTTTAATTTTTTTATTCTTCTTTGTTGGCTTTTTTGTCCAAATAATTATACACCAAAGAGATAAAATTAAGGTCAAAGACTTATCTGCCTTTTTGATACTACTATCAACAATTTTTCCATACTTTGTTGATCACAAGAATAATTAATCAAATTTTATTTCTATTCAAATCATATGTCAAATAGTAGGAATGACCATCATCACTATTAAATAATATTAAAGGTACCGTTAAATTATTGAAATAATCTGTAATTGACATATGAAATAAGTGTATGCATAATAAATACAATTAAACAAATAGGAATCTATAGGGAAAAAAACGTACCTTTTGTGATAATTATTAGTTTTAATTGGCATGCGTGACCCTATGAATTTTACATTTGGTCTCACATGTGCTAACTAATCTTTTGCTAATTTATTCTTATTGGTACATTACCTTATTATTTCATTTGAATGTACGTCTTCAATATTATGTTGCCTTTGCTAAAATTACCTTAGTATTTCAATTTAATGCTGACCTTTAATTCTTATATTATATGTTATTTTTGAAATTAATTACTTCATTATCCCAACAGTTATTCATTTTACTCTAGAGTTTATCTCAATTTACAATTCCTATAAATAGAGATTTAATTTTGTAATATCTCATCTAAGTTTGTGTCTTCATTTGATCAAAAAGAAAATTTATTTCCCCATATAATTCTTAGTTGTGGAAGGATACAAAAATAAGTCCTGACAATTGTTGGCTAGCTAAAATGGAAGAAACTTATTCTTTTCTTAATCAATGTCATAATGAAGGTTACAATCCATAGAATTGTTATGTACTCATCTGAGACAAAGTAGTCATTCGTATTAAAAAGAGGGCAATTTTCTATTCATGTTTGTTGTGCAATGATTATAAATAAAAGTCAAGAACATTCACTGAAATGTGTAGGAGTTTACCTTCTAAAATCGGTGTTGAGTTATAGACGATTGAATTGCAGCATTACAGGTGACTTCACTATAGGGTTTTGAAGTTTATCATTAAATATGACAATGAACACTATGAAGGATATACAAGAAACATTGTCTATAAAGAAGCATTCAACAACTTATCAATGGTATGTATGCACTCAAAATAACTTCACTATTACAAATTACCAAAAAAATGGCACTATACATCTTTTATTGATAGTAAACTCCCGCAAAATGTTAGTTCTAATTATGCAAAGACCATGACATACTATGATTCTTAAAATTAAATATAATTGAAGATTAAAATAATAACAATTAATAAATTACTCCAAATTGTATAAGCATATAAAAAATCATTACATACATTTAACAACATATTGTTGACGACAACTAATTAGGAACAAATGAATAATCAAAACCTAACTTAGTATAATACATGTTACTTTTGCAAGTTACCTAATCTGAGAGCGGAAGTTGGTGACTAATAAATAGCAAAGACGACAAATCTAATGTGTTATTGAATATTTCATATTAGAACTACTTTTCACACATTATCATATGATGCATTTTTAAAAATAAAGTCTAGGTCTACAAAAGACAACATTAAATTACCGAAAATACTATGGTTTTCCTTTGCTCCTTTGCTCCCACCGTCAATATGGCTATTTGACAAAATCATTTTAAATTTTAAAAAAATCACGTAGCGTCAAACCACATAATATCTTTAAAAAAAAAGACAATTAAAAACTTCTTGACTAACAGGATTAAAAAAAGACTGTACATCAAAAATTTAAGTACATATAGTTAAGGTGACTTCATATAAAATAAAGTCAGAAAAAGGTGCTACCATTAAATTCATAGAACTCATAATGGTACAGCACCAACAACAACATATAAAATAAGAAACTGATACTTATCAACCGAGCCATCGTGCAACGCACGGGTAAAAAACTAGTATATTAAAAGTTAGATAGAATGCATATATGATCGATACATGGAATACGACATAGGATGTCATTTAGGTGCCACTTGGGATAAGAATGTCATATAGGACATCAATATGAAAGTCTTCTATTATGTAATTAAGATGGATATAAGTTATCAATGTAATTTTAATTCAATTTAATGTTAACTTTTCTTATATGTTATGACTAATGAGTAATTGAATTTTGTCTTTAAAAAACTTAAATACAGAACAAAGAAATGATTTAGATGTTATTAAGAAAAAGATTGAAGTGTGTTGGACATTAATTATTTTTGAGGTAAGTATATATTGAACATCCAAATCTAAATATATATATATTTTTATATATTTATTTTTGAATGAATATATCATGAGTTGATGCCTGAATGCTGATTGGGTTACTTATTAGTTATTCCGCATACTGTAAAGTTTAATTGCTTAAACATATCACATAATTGAATTTAGATAATATGAAACAGTAGGACCTTAATGTGATTGTTGGTTTTGCGTATGACTACTTTAAGTTGGTACAATATTTATTTTCTTTTAACACTTGTAACTTACGTTCATGATATTAAAAAAAAATGTTTTATGATTTATTCAATTTATATTTCACTTGAGACTATATTTTGCGCTCATAAATCACTTAGTATAATTAGCTTTTTTAGCAAATTTAAATTTAAATTTAATAGATAAACTAATATATAAGAGTAGTTTGTCTAAATTCCCACAATAAACCATAACTGACTTTGTAAATTAGTAGTACTCCCCCTCCTCCCCCCCCCCAAAAAAAAGAACGTCAAAAGTTTTTCTAAATTCGAATTGTTCTTAAATTTCTTCATTTGCTACTAATCTCCCTTTTTTCTTTTTAAAATTTTGTCATTTTTCTTTTGTTGGTTTTTAAAAATACTTATACATCAAAGAGATAACATTAAGGTCAAAGACTTATTTGCCTTATTTGCCTTTTTGTTCTACTGCCAACAATTTTTTCATGCTTTGTTGATCATGAGAATACGTAATCAAATTTTATTTTCATTCAAATAATGGTTCAAATAGTAGGAAGGACCACCATCGCTATTAAATAATATTAGAGGTGTGTTAAACTATTGAAATAATCTGCAATGAATATGTGAAGTAAGTGCATGCAAGATGAATACAGTTAAACCAACAAGAATCTCTAGAGGAAAAAGTGCACCTTTTGTGATGATAATTAGTTTTAACTGGAATGCATGACCCTACGAATTTGACCTTTGGTCTCACATGTGCTAACTGATCTTTGATGATTTGTTCTTATTGGTAAATTATCTTATTATTTCATTTGACTGCCCATCTTTAATATTATATAACCTTTGCTAAATTATCTCATTATTCCATTTTAATGCTCATCTTTAATTATAATGTTATATTTTATTTTTGAAATTAATTATCTTATTATCCCCACAACTACTCATTTTACAGTAGAGTTTATCTTAATTTGTAATTCCTATAAATAGGGACTTAGTTTTGTAGTATCTCATCTAAGTTTGTGTCATCATTTGATCAAAAAGAAAATTTGTGTCCTCATATAATTCTTAGCTGTGGAAGGACACGGAAATGAGTCCTAGCAAGCTTCGGTTGGTTAAAAAGCAAGAATTTTGTTCTTTTCTTGATCAATGTCGGAATGAAGTTTACAATCCCTATAATGGTTTTGCATTCATCTGAGACAAAGTGGTCATTCGTAGTAAAAAGAAGGCAATTTTCTTTTTGTGTTTGCTATGTAGTGACTATAAATAAAAGTCAAGGACAATAACTGAATATGTAGGAGTTTATCTTCCAAAATCGGTATTCAGTTGTGGACAACTATATGTTGCAGCATCACTACTGACTTCACCAGATGGTTTGAAGTTTATCATTAAATATGACAATGAATACTATGAAGATACACAAGAAACATTATCTACGAAGAAGTATTCAACAACTTACCAATAGCACGTATGCACTTAAAACAACTTCACTACTACAAATTACAAAAACATAAAAATTACAAATTGACAATATACATCTTTTAGTGTTAGTAAACTTCTAGAAAATGTTAGTTCTAATTATGCATAGACCATGACATACTATGATTCTTAAAATTAAATATAATCAGAGACTAAAATAATAATAATTAATAAATTTCTTCAATATTGTGCAGGCAACTCTAAGCAAATGAAATATACCAGAAGTAACAATTGAAATACCTCTCTGTAGTTAAGTATAAATCAATACAAAATATTCTCTTACATTTTTGACATAATGGCCTGTGCAACAACAATGTAGTCTGTTCCAAGCATAATAATTTTGAGAATCAACATTCGTGCAATTTTGATTCTAAAATGCACAACATAACTCCCACTTATTTTCGTGTTGTAGTTGCCCTTTACTTTCATATTAGCCGCTCTGCATAAAGCTTGCACCTTTCATTTTTGATCACTCCACCTAATCCTCTTAGCCCTTCACCCACCGGTGAGGGTGAGGGTGAAAAATTGATCTTGTATTAAGCTATAGGTGCTGGTGTTCAATTGTCATCTTTTTCAGATGCAGATTCCAAACATTCCCTATCTTTGTTACGAGTATCCAATAACTCATCCATAAATCCATTGCTCTTGGTATCATAACCAAGATATCCCAATTTTTGCCCTCAATGTCCCCTTCGTTGTGCGTTATTCTATTTGCTGTTTTATTGATCATTAAGAGCACTGCCTCACCATGTACTCTATGCATCTTATAAATAAAATGATAATCCCTGTCCCTATTTCATTTGCACTTATTTATGTATGCCTTTAACCATGCCTTGCTTTTTTATATATTGGAAAAACTGGCTGTAGCACCTCAATAGTTAAATTTTTGCTAAATTTCTTTTAGTTAATAAAATCATGGAGACAATTCTCCTACAATTACAAGGTGTTATAGATAGTCTCTGGTACCTACACCAGTTTTCAGTTCTCACCCATCCATAACTATAAGCCATTTTTGTTTTTGAAAAATGATTTTCAAATTATTTTCTAAAAATTCCATCTTTATTTGGGTCATAATAAAGTGATGAGTCTAGTCATCCTACTTTTTTTTATCATCTCGGCCCAAAGCGATCTCTCACCATAGTGAGAGCATTTCTTTATAGGAACATATTAATCCTGCATAAAATCCGAGAAGAGACTGTATTTTTCACTCACAGAGACCCATATACTTGAAAAGAAGGTATAAGATGAAATTACATTTCAACTAATATCTAAACGATGACTTGAAGTCACAAAGACTATATATAGTTAATTGATAGACTGGCAACTTAATACATCATTGAAAAAATTTAAAGTCATTTGACTTATTCAAGTATAAGATGCCTCAAATTCAAATTGACTTTTATGAGATTCATATTAATTCTTTTTTCAAATTCGAGTCAGATTACTTACTTCAGATCGAGCATAGTTTGCCTTTAATTCATGTTTTTGTAGTGCAACTGTGCTACGCGCACCGACTGTTTGTGCACCGAATGGGCACCTTTATATTCCCGCCTTGCCAATCAAAGTACCATGAGCCCCGTCCAATTCTGTAAAAGCAACTTTCTAGCCGTTGGAGTAACCCTAAAAAAAGAGGGACAAGAAAGGGCTCGGGTAAGCTTCGTTGGCGGGGAAGCTTGAATTTTTCATATACCATGGTGGCGATAGTCGTTGAATTATTAGGCCGCCAGAAAACTCATCGATCGTCGGCGAGTCTGGTGGCTGTGTCGCCTATTGACAATGGATGACATCGCTACAATACATTGGAATGGAGACAAGGGACGAACAAACACAACCTAGACTAAGAATAGCAATAAAATGAACGAAAATACAAAACCAATGATCCGAATTCGTTCGGGCTCCCATTCAATGAAAATGATCAAATTAGAGTGAGGATTGGATTATCGAGCTTGCCAAACATTTGATTTGCTGTTGAATTTGAGGAGAGAGAAATGAAGCAAGTTTGGAACCCATGATAAAACCTTTGCAGCCTGGGGCACCTATTTTTCATTTCAACTATTATTTCTATACCATGCCATGCATGGATTATCACAAGAGTTTTAAATTGTAATAATTATTTATAAAAATTACAACAATGTCACAATTTTACAATTATAGTTGCAAGTCTAAATATTATAACTGTATTAGTTATTATTTGTTTGTAGTTTGATGGTAAGATATAGTATAAAACTATCATGCAGTTTTGCACCTGTAGAAAGTTTTCACATATTACAATGAGGTTGTGTTAATGGGAACATAATAATGGCACAAACACTTGTACTCCAAAAACTTAAAAGCAATTTGGAGCCTTTAGGTGGTAATTTGTTGGTGGTATTGTCTTGTATATATAGGATTATAATTATGATTGTATTGTATCTAAGATATCTAATATTGCATATTTATATTTATTTTATGTTCATAGAGATAGAAAAAATAATAATGATGAAAATCAAATATTTTTATTATTTGTTGAAAATAATGAAGATAATTTGTCTTTATAGTAAAATAAGATATAGATTATGTTTTATGACTTTATGTATCTTTATAATTTTGCACATTAATTGCCAAATTTTGAGTAAACGTTGAAAAGTAAACATATACCATATATTATCTATAATTGTTGCATTTGTTTCATTATAACATAATATATTATTTTTGGTAATATTAGAAATATTGTCAGTAATATAATATAATGCATTATCATAAATTATACATTGTCTTTCTTTTTCTTGAAAAAAAATCTTTCAAATTGCCATCAATTTTATGAAATCTTTTTGCTTGGGAAAGAAGGGGAGCCTTGGAGCAACGGTAAGGTTGTCTCCGTGTGACCAAAAGGTCACGGGTTCGAGCCGTGGAATCAGCCACTGATAAAGTCAGGTTAGGTTGCCTATAATTCACCCCTTGGGGTGCGGTCCTTCCCTGGACCCTACGTGAATGCGGGATGCTTGTGCACCGGGCTGCCCTGCCCCTTTTTGCTTGGGAAAGGAAGTTTTCTATGAATAATTGACTAACTTGTGTTTTGTAAAAAGGCAAAAGAAAAAACTACTAACTTATGGTTTGTAAAAAGGTGAAAGCAAAACTATTAATTATTTTAGAAATTTAATGGGGTGACATGTGTCAAAAAAATTAGAGGGTTTGTTTATGTGTGTGTGTGTGTGTGTGTATATATATATATATATATATATATATATATATATATATATATACATATATATATAAATATTATATAGTGAATTGGGAAAAAATTAAAAATTAAAAATCATGATATGGCATTCAGTGTCAAATATGGTGCCACAATCGTCCTTGTAAACTAGGGTGATCAAATCGAAAACCGGAAAGTCAGTTCATAAAAATTGTAAATCGAAAACCAAATCGAAACTTTCAGTTCTCCAACTTTTGGTTAACCGAACAGTTCAGCAAAAATATGAACCGTAATAAAACCAAAAAGGTCGGTTAACCGAGTTTTTAATTCGATTACTGGTTAACTGTTAATTTAAATTGTTAATTTCCAATTTTTACTTTTTTAAAATCTAATTTAACTATTTATGACACCAAATATAATTTTCACATTATTGTACGTTTAGTCTTATCCTTTTGTAATTATAAAATCTGAATTTGACTAACATAAAATTAAGTAATTTTCTTAAAAAAAAATTGAAGTTTTGGTTTCGGTTAACCAAATTTCAAATGGCCGAACGGAACTGAAGCTGAAATCAAAACCAAGAAATTTTGTCGGTTCGAATGTTTTTGAAAAATTAATCCAATTAATTGATTTTTTAGTCCAATTTTTTGATTTTCCAATTCAATCTTTCAATTTTGGGATTTCTTTGCTCATCCGTAAATCGTAAATAGCATTTTCGTTAGACCTGACAAACAAGTCATTCGGTTCGGGTATGAGTTGGGTCAAGTTCGGGTCAGGTCATGCTCGGGTTAAGTGACATTTCGGGCCGTTTCGATTTGGGTCGGATATGGTTCGGTTTGGGTTGATTTAGGATCAACTAATTTTTGGTCAAATACGCTCGTCATGCCCAAACAAGCAACTTTGTAAAAATTTCGGGTCGGATATGGCTCGGTTCGAGTCAATTTGAATTTCGGATCCACTTTTAAGTGTGTATATTTCAAATCTCGGATCGGATATAGATCTAAATCGTTCAGTATAGATATTAAATCTTAAGTTAATTTTCTCAGGTCTAATTTTCGTTTTTTTGGGGGGATCCCTATTCTAACGTCTAGATCCTAGGGCGCTCTTTCTGGGCTAATTTGTCTTGCCTATTCCTTCTAAAAAAAGTTATTTAAAAAAATCCCAACCACGACTCGAAAAAGTTTTAAAGAGAGTGATTCTACAGCAGCGAATACCAACTACCACAATTTCCCCCTTGCCAATTCCGGTGGCAAATTAGAGAAATTAACAATGGTGGAGGGAGGGAATGATCCGCCATCGTCAAACAGCATCGTTATTCGAACGATGAATTTCGCATACCCTGGCCAACCTCCACTTTTTGCCAACTTCAACCTCCACGTTGCTCCTGGTTCTCGCTGTCTTCTTGTCGGCGCCAATGGATCTGGTCAAATCCCTCTTTCTTTCTTTGATATTTAGATTTTGGATGATTTTTGTCAATTTTGGCGAAATTGATATTTGCGATTAAATTAGGTTGCCATTAGTGAGCTTTGATGTACATGTGATATAATTGTGCATGTTACACATATATGATTGGGGCATCAATTGATGTGGGAATTCGACTATGTTTTAAGCAATTAAATGCTGCCTGTTTTGAGCTGAGAACTACTTTGGATTGATTGAATATCAGGAATTTGATAGATCTAAGTTGAAAAGTTTGATAGATCTATAATCCCCGGGAGAGAACCAAAGGGTAAATAGAGAATAGGTAGTTAGGGTTTTTTTGAACTTGAGTTTACTGCGGCTTTCATTTCTCTGCTTTCTTGGGATTGAGGTGGTTAGCTAATTAGGCTTTTATGAAGTAGGTGAAGTGTTAAAATGGACCTTTTTTTCTCGATCATTAGTTGTGTATAACCCAGGTAAATACATAGCCTAAGCAAATACAAATAGCCACTAAACATGGTCCTAAGTTCTCCACTAGTTCAAAAATAGAAAACCCTGCTAAGTTCTAATAAAACAGCTATCAAAAGTCTCATATTTCTCAACTGACTGCAACTAGTATAATCAGTCATGCCTGCTTCCTACGTTCAAGCTCTGTTCTTAAACATCTTGTGATCCTTCTAATGGCTAGAGTTTCATCTCCAATGACTGAAATGCTGAGTTTTTTGCCTTGTGATCTCTGTGTGTGGAGTTTCATCTTCATGCTACAAAATTAAAATGAACTTTCTAGCTTGAAAGGCAGAAGAACTTTGTGTGTGTGTGTGTGTGTGTGTGTGTGTGTGTGTGTGTGTGGAGATGTTCATGGTAATGTATTTCTATGAGCAACAACTGTCTTTTGGTTAGAAGTGATGCCCATTTCTCTTCATGGTGTTGGAATAAATTATGTTGAGATTCTTGGTATAAAAATTTTAAGGTTGGTAGATTTATTGGTTCCACTCCCAGCGAATTCATCCCCTGTAGGTGGTGAACTGCTTCTTATCTGGTTGTGGTCATCATCAATGCTTTGCAGGCAAGACCAGTTTGTTAAAAATTTTGGCTGGAAAGCATATGGTTGGTGGAAGGGATGTTGTGCAGGTGCTGAATTGTTCAGCTTTCCATGACACACATCTTGTTTGTAGTGGTGACTTGGCATACCTGGGAGGATCTTGGAGCAGAACCATTGGCTCTGCTGTATGCCCTCTCCTCCCCCCCTTCTCTCTCTCTCTCTCTCTCTCTCTCTCTGTGTGTCTCACACAGGCACAATGCACATATGTAGTTTCCTGCAATTTGTTCAGAATCAATTCTTTCACATTGCTGATATACAGCTTCAGATGTTGCTTGTGCAAGACATCAATAGTTTAGGCCCTACATGTGCAATTTACTGGGCTGTTATCCTGAGTACCATTGTTTCTTATTTTTCCATTGGAAAGGGAGTAAACCCTTTTCTCGGGTTGGATGCACCTGTCCAATTAGGAAATTGGATTGAATAATGCCATCTTTGACTCCTATGCATTATGTGGCACCAACCTGACCATGATTAGAAAATAACGGCAGATTTAAAAGTGTGGATTTCTTTCAGAAAGGGGAGAAATAACCAAAAGACAAAGTATTAAATCAACGGCAGATTTAAAAGTGTGGATTTCTTTCAGAAAGGGGAGAAATAAGCAAAAGACAAAGTATTAAATCCTTAATGTATCCCATCCCCCTCTCCCCTTCAGATCATATATCTAGCAGTCAACCTTGAGATGGTAGTGGCCCCACCCCATCAGGGCCATCCCCATAATCTTACCTAAGGCAGTGGTCAGAAGCCATTGTCCATTGATCAAACAATTTAGATTTTGCCAACATGAAGTCAGCAACGAGCTACTCTAGTCTACAGTTATCGATTACAGATTGTCTTCTTATGCGAGAAGGCATCGTTTGTCCTTTAAGAGACATGATTTATTAATTATTACTAGTTTCATAGTTGACTGAGTTTAACTTGAGACTGGGTTCACAGAAATTTTGCTCGGTGGATCATTTTTCGTTGCAGGCCTCTCTGCAGCGATTATGTTTAAAGAGCCTTGGCATCTGGACCTTTCATTGTGATCTCTGGTTATTCTTGCATGCTTATTAACTTCGCATCCTTTCCTGAACCTATGGTGGCTTGTATCGAGACTTCCATGCATGTTGAATGGTGGATATACTGCCTAAGTTTTCTTATGACCTGGATGAGTTGAAACAATTCATGAAACTTTGACAGCAAATTTTGGTACTTTAGATATACAGAATTGACATTACTGCTTCATGACTATGCTACGCCTTTGCTAGTCTCCACTTGTTTATGCTGGTTATCTTAAATCTTATTTGTCTGTTGGGCTACCTAAACCATGAATATTTTGTGGTACAAACAACTGGAGGCTGTTTAATGGCCTATAGTTATCCAACAAGTTACTTGATATGTTATTGAGTGCTTTGCATTCCAGTCAACCATTACTATAGAGATCAGATTAGTCAAAACTTTTGGTGGCTTGGAAGAGATTTTAATACGTGTGCTACAGTGTTACAGGTTCTTGTGCTTTAGACATATTAGGGACTGAAATAGTTGCTGATGCTGCATTTCTTTGCCATTTAGTTATGTTAGATTTCTTTGTTAATGGCTAAATTAGTTGGGCCTCTTCATTTCATATCTCGGAACAGTGCCACAGTTTGTGGTGCTGTAGACATATATGACCAACATAGATGTTCCATTTGTCTACCATCAGTTAAGTTACATTTCTTTGTTAATGCCTAAATTACTTGGGACTTTTCACTTCACTGCACTTCATGCACCCATGTCATACATCCAACTGTCCAACACCGTGATGGACGCTTGAGTATTTTTGGTTACACCAAAAATATGCCCAAGAAAATGGCAAACTCAACTGAGCAAATGGTCAAGTTTGAGTGACACAGATGACTGCAATTAGGTAAGCTCCTTGTTTTATTTGCCTGTTCAGCTACCTGAACATTTCTATACTACAAGAAGAAGACTTGGAAGCTGTACATGTTATTCTGTTTGGATCCTATTTTAATTGCATAACAGAGATTCTCCGGTCCTTGGTATTGTTTAATTAAGTTCCTTTCTGGTGATTATTATCATTTTTCTTTTTTTGCCACTTATATTATGTACGCTAACTTGTCCTTTGAAATTTCAGGGGGAGGTCCCTCTCCAAGGAGATATATCAGCTGAGCAAATGATATATGGAGGTATATTTGTACACTTGTACCCCTTTGCCCATTCCTTCATAGATATTTTGGGTTTGTTTCCTTTAGGGTCTCAATCAGGGCATTTTTTTCCCATTCTTTTATTGTTTTTTTTTTTGGGGGGGGGTTGTTACTGAGATGGTGTATGCTTGTGTTGTCTCTGTGCCATTATGGCTAACCATATATACCCATTTTCTTTTTAAGGAAGTGTAACACCCCCGACTACCTTTCAGGAATGTCACACCGCCAGGATCCCCCGAGGGAGACCCCTAAGGCTCTTCTTCTTTTAACTTTCTTCTTAATTTTTTTTTTTTTTAACCAAACTTTAGCTTAGGTTAGGAAAACCTGGGACAAAACTGGCAGAGTTCCGTCTGTAATTGCAACAATTTCCAAAATTACATTATGAAGTTCAGGGTACCTGTGAATTTTTAAACCAAAATGCAAAATAATTAGGAGTACCAGCGAGTCACACACTCGTGGTGGGGCTTAAGCCCTTTACAAACATTTATTACAAAAGTTTTACATAGGTTCATACTGCCAGAGCCTTTGAGCCACTACATGACCAATGTACGCACTTTCTTAAAACAAAGCATCACTTCAGATGGCTTCACAACTTCACATTATAGATACATCAGCGGAAGCAACTAGCGGTCCATTCATTCTTCACCTGGGGGAAAAAGGGGAGAGGAAATGGAGTGAGCCACCACATGCTCAGTGAGTGTTCCTCCACTCCTTAAAACAAAACCTTTTTCAAGCATTAATACCCATAATATTCACTTATCAAGCAATTAGCTACTACTAACATGGTATTAGGCAACATATTATAGGACACAGGTTGAAGAACATATATATCGGACAAGTCATGACTTATGTATTCACTAGGCACATTTAAATGTCATTTCACGATTCACTAGCATGACACATATTCTATTTGAAGCCACATTCATCATTTTTAAGAGCATTTTCTTTAAATCTGCAATGAAACATTCTTTGAACATTTGAAAGCATTTCATATTCATTCCATATGTCCTCTTTGGCCCGTAAAACATTCTTTTTCTTTAAACATATATAAAATGGCAAAGGCCAATTGCTTTTCTTATCTTGGTAGGAAAGTACTTCTGGCATAAGATCATTACAGAGTGCTGATTGGGTGAGAACTAAGCTCGACCCCATAGTGAGACCTAACACTCACGCTAAAGCTCTTACTCCCGGGATGGCTACATATAACATATCGGACCATTACATTAGCCCTCGTCAGGGCCTCTAGGGTTTATCCGGACTTATCCCCTAGGTTAACATACATCATATCATATTGTCCGCAACACATTATCTTAGCCACTTAAAGCGTATCGGCCATAACGGCTAGTAGTTTTCCGTTTCAAACAATAAAATCATTCAACGTATAATTCCCATCTCCCTTTTGTTAAAATGTTTTAGGGATTCCTCCCAAATACTGTTTGAATAGCTAAAATAGGCCATAGCTCGTTACTAGACATGGCTATTGTTCATTTAAAACACATGAAAAGTCATTAGTCAAAACATCCCCCTTCCATACACATGTTACATTTTAAATATACAAGGAAAGGGAAATACACATATCACATTTAAACACTTCGTAATCATTTCAACACAATGAGCCACACATGGCCTCGCAATCCACACGATTGCGGTAATTTCATAACCCGAACTCCCTCCTCACAAGCACCGTACCACAAAGACCTCGAACCACTCATAGTTCTTCCTCGAACCATCCAACTACCATCTCGGTTTTAATTTCATAATCTAGCAACCTAGTCAATGCGAGATACTGAAAGGTAATGCATAGCTTACGTGCTTACCGTTGCTGAACTTACCACTTTAAGCGTTAACGATCAATCGAGTGCTGCAACCAACGAATACATCCAACCACACATGTATGTATGTATATATATATATATATATATATATATATATATATATATATATATATATATATACAATCTCGAGAAAGCATTCATATGGTTATACATGTATACGTTAAATCTAAACTTTCATGATTCGTTTCAACTAACCCCTTTTCTTGGTATGATTTAACTATATGAAATCGCATTATTGCGTAACATACATGGTTCGTCGAATTAAAGTCACATGCGTGAGATAATTAGTTTGATTCGATTCGAGGCTAAAGGTATTTAATTCACTTCGAGGTAAAATCTCAAACATTTAGCGGTTACAGGCATTCGAATTAACGCTAAAAGCCTGTAATTCATTTCGAATGATAAACTTAGTAATTACATTTATTCGAATCAACACTAAAGGCATGAAACTCACTTTGATTTCTAATTTCAGGCACTCGAAGGTTGCATGCATGAATTAACTCAATTAAACAAACATCGCTTCAAATGCTAACATGTTAATTCGGAAATGCTTTTTCGGCATAAATTAACTTAGTTAAACACCATCGTTTTAGGCCTGAAAATCGTCTAATTTAAGGCACTCTTCGGACAGCTTCAGCATGCATAATTCCACCTTAGTTTCAACTGTTTTTAGGCATGCATGACAGGCATAAAACTCAGCAATTTCCCCATTGCATTCTAACAGTTTTATACATACAGATTTAGGCTAAAACTATGTCAGACAGGCATGAAAAACAGCAAGGGATAGGCGCATGTATAAGGTGTAATCTGTCAGTATACATATTCACATAATTTGAGTGTAAATTCAACCTAACATAACATGCATTTATCCTCAATACACATCCCATGGAATTAGCCTAAACTACACTGACATGCAATAACCTCCAGGCTAAACATTCTTGAATCATAATATCAGTTTAGGAGAGCAAGAATACTCACTCGAATTAGCTTAATTTCGGCTCTGAACAGTAAACCACCAAGATTCCACGCTGCCAGACTCGAACCCAAGCCCCGACAGTAGCGAATCCAAGCCCTAGCCCACGATTTGGTGTCACTTGTGACTGATTGAGGCTTGAATTCGTTCGAATTTATAGGGGAGGCTGAAAGGAAGGCGGGCCGCCGGTTAACGGCAACTGGGCGGCCGGTTCTGGCGAAGGAGACGCGTGGGTAAATGGCCGTGCGAAGTGGACGAGATTCGTTGGAGGATTGGGTGGCTGGGACGCGTGGTTGAGGGGACCAGGCGGTTCCTCCTCTCGCCGGCGACACGTGAAGGCCGGTGGTGTCACCAGGCGGCGACCGGTGACCGGCGAGAGCGAGGGAGAGAGAGAGCGTGGCAGAGAGAGAGAGAGAGAGAGAGAGAGCGTGCGGTGAGAGAGAAGGGGGGTCGGGGTCTCCCGACTTCGGTCCCCCTTTCAACCTCTCTTTTTTTTTTTTGTGTTTTGGGTTAAACTAACAACATACAGCTAAATTCTGATCCGTACTCGCTAATAGTTAGGTTAAACCCAAATTGAACGACCTACCATGTACATTTCGGTTTAAACTTTGGGAATCTGCCAAGTAAAACGAAAAACGATTTTAAAAACTGGGTTTAGCATAGATTCAAATATTTTATAAATAAGTAGCGTCAATGATAACATTAGTCAAATAATCATCCCTTTTATTGAAACTAGTCGTTAAAAACTCACACGGTCGATTTAATACTTTCGTCGGATAACAAATTAAAAGCAACTGGTAAAATCAGCAACTAAACAGTTAGTCAGTGATAGCATGAAAGCATGGCCCTTACACTCTCCCCCCCCTTAAAAGAATTTCGTCCTCGAAATTTGCTCACCTGGTGAAAATAATGCGGGATATTTCTCACGTATTTCGCTTTCTAACTCCCAAGTTGCTTCTGCCACCTTGTGATGTTTCCATAACACCTTAACATAGGGAATGCTCCTATTTCTGAGCTTCCTTTCCGTCTTCTCCAAAATCCGGATGGGTTCTTCTACATAGGTAAGATTTTCCTTAACTTGTAGGGGTTCATATCGGATGACATGATTCAGATCCGGAACATATTTCCTGAGACTGGATACATGGAATACATCGTGGATGCCTTGCAATGAGGGTGGTAAGGCCAATTGGTATGCAACCGATCCTACTTTCTGCAAGACTTCAAACGGTCCAATGAACCGTGGGCTTAGTTTCCCCTTTTGTCCAAATCTTATGCTCCCCTTGAGTGGGGACACTTTCAGAAATACATGGTCTCCAATCTCAAACTCCAGTGGCCTTCTCCTATTATCCGCGTAGCTTTTTTGTCTACTTTGCGCAACTTGCAATCTCTGGCGGATGGTCTTGATTATTCCGATCGTTTGGTCGATTAAGTCAACCTTGGATGGTTCCCTTTCTCCTATTTCATTCCAACAAACTGGAGTTCTGCAACGTCTACCGTATAGCGCTCGAAAGGAGCCATGCCTATACTGGCATGGTGACTATTATTGTACGCAAATTCAACCAGAGGCAAGTTATGATCCCAAGTTCCAGTAGAATCGAGGGCACAGGCTCTCAACATGTCCTCCAGAGTTTGAATAGTTCTTTCGGATTGACCGTCCGTCTGAGGATGGAAGGCCGTACTTAATCGTAATTTTGTACCCATTGCTCTTTGAAACCCATGCCAGAAACGAGATACAAACTTGGTATCGCGATCTGACACAATACTGAGTAGCACACCATGCAGTCTAACTATCTCCTTAATGTATAGGTTAGCTAGTTGCTCAGAGGTGCAAGTGGCCTTGATGGGCAAGAAGTGTGCAGCCTTGGTTAATCTGTCAACTATAACCCACACACCATCGTGCTGTTTGATGGTTTTCGGCATTCCAATCAAGAAATCCATGGTGATGTGCTCCCATTTCCACTCAGGAATTGGCAAGGGTTGTAGTAAACCTCCAGGTTTCTGATGCTCGGTTTTCACCCGTTGGCACGTAAGGCATCGAGCCATGTACTCTGCGATATCCCCTTTCATACCATTCCATCAATAATGGGTCTTCAAGTCATGGTACATCTTTGTACTTCCAGGGTGTACAACAAGTGTGGAATTGTGCGCCTCCTTTAACAATTCCTCCTTGAGAGCTGTTATGTTCGGTACATGCAATCTATTTCCATACCAAAGTACCTCATTTTGGATGGAGAATTCCTTATTCCTTCCTTCTTCCACGCCTTTCTTTATCTTCATAATTTCAGGGTCATCCTTCTGTTGTTGCTTGATCGTTTCGATCAATGGCGAAGAGACTTGAAGCGCTGCCAAGTAGCCTTGGTTTCCTAACCGCACTACTTCTATTTGTAGCACGTCGAGCTCTCTTAGGAGTCTCTTTTCTTGTGTAAGTAAACAGGCTACAGACCCCATGGATTTTCTACTTAGTGCATCGGCCACCACATTTGCTTTTCTAGGGTGATATTTGATCTCCATATCATAATCCTTAAGGAGTTCTAGCCATCTTCTTTGTCTCATGTTTATCTCTTTTTGAGTAAAGATGTATTTCAAGCTCTTGTGGTCAGTGTATACTTCACACCTTACTCCATAGAGATAATGTCTCCAGATTTTCAAGGCAAACACAACCGCAGCCAATTCTAGGTCATGTGTTGGATAATTCTCTTCGTAGGGCTTCAATTGGCGGGAGGCATAAGTAATAACTCTGTCCTTTTGCATTAATACACAGCCCAGTCCCTTCCTGGACGCATCACTGTAGATTACAAATCCTTCATTGCCTTCAGGTATTGCCAATATTGGCGCAGATACCAAACGCTTCTTTAGCTCCTGAAAGCTATCTTCACACTCCGGGGTCCATTCAAATTTAGTGGTCTTCCGAAGTAGTTTGGTAATAGGTAAGGCTAGTTTTCAAAATCCTTCTACAAACTTTCGATAGTAGCCAACTATACCTAAGAAGCTTCGCACTTCGGAGACGTTCGTTGGTCTTGGCCAGTTTACAATGGCCTCTACCTTTGCCGGGTCCACCGAGATGCCATCTTTGGTCACTATGTGTCCCAGAAATTGCACCCTTTCTAACCAGAACTCACACTTTTTAAGTTTGGCATATAGTTTGTGTTCCTCTAGGGTTTTCAGCACCATTCGCAAGTGGTTTGCATGCTCTTCCTTGGTCTTGGAGTATACCAGGATATCATCGATGAACACCACTACAAATTTATCTAGGAAGGGCCTAAGGACTCTGTTCATCAAGTCCATAAAGAAGGCAGGAGCGTTCGTTAGTCCGAACGGTAACACCAAGAACTCGTAATGGCCATATCGAGTGCGAAAAGCGGTTTTAGGCACGTCCCCCTTCTTGATCTTCAATTGATGGTACCCCGATCTCAAATCAATCTTTGAGAACACCAAAGCACCAGCCAATTGATCAAACAGGTCATCAATTCGAGGAAGTGGGTATTTATTCTTGACCGTTACCTTATTTAGTTCTCGATAGTCAATACATAACCTCAAACTCCCATCTTTCTTCTTCACAAATAGTACTGGTGCTCCCCAGGGTGAAACACTAGGCTGAATTAAACCCTTATCTAGTAGCTCTTGCAACTGAGTTTTCAACTCCGCCAATTCCGCAGGTGCCATTCGATAAGGTGCCTTGGATATTGGAGCAGTTCCAGGTACTAGTTCAATGGTGAATTCGATTTCTCTGTCGGGTGGTAGCCCCGGTACCTCTCGAAACACCTGTGGAAATTCCCTCGCTACCGGAATCTCACTCAAGTCCGGCTCCTTAGTTCTGCGACCTCAATTGCACACCAATAGCCCTGACATCCTTTCTTCAACATTTTGAGTGCTTGCATAGCAGATACCGTTGGAACGGTTACTTGGTGGCCACTTCCCTTAAAGGTTACTCTTTCTCCATTGGAGTCCGTGAAGGTAACTAGCTTTCTCTCGCAGTCAATAGTAACTTTATGTCTAGTTAACCAGTCCATCCCCAGAATAACATCCCAACCTTGTATATCCAGCTGTACTAGGTCTACAGGGAGAGTTCTCCCTTCCAATTGAATAGTACAGTCCTTAAAGACAAGGTCGGTATAGTAGGCAGACCCTAAGGGGGTAGTCACACATAATTGTACATCCATTTCACTGGGCTTGCTAGCGAGTTTCCTTGCAAAGGTAGGATTTACAAAAGAACGTGTGGCACCTGAATCAAATAAAACATAAGCATAAAGATGTTTAATAAAAAGGGTACCTGATACGGTGGCAGTGAGGTCCTCCGCCTCACCTCCTTCCAAGCTAAACACCCGGCCCCCTGCTTGCGGCCTTTTTCCACCTCGTTTGCCTTCTGAAGTTGCATTCACAGGAGGTCGGCCTCTTTGTGGAACTGGATTAGCCCCCGTGCCTGAACCTTGTGTACTATTCTGCTGATTCCACGCATTTTTGGGGCAATTTGCAATTTTGTGGTCCGTAGACCCACACCCATAGCATTCTTGTGTGCCATATCGGCACCGACCAGAGTGCATACGCCCGCATTGGTTGCAGGGTTCCAGCGCCTGCCTTGGTACAACTTGTTTTCCTTTTCCCCGGTTGTCGAAGTTGCTGATCTTATTGCTTCCCTGGGTACTGGACCCTCCTTGGTTAAACTTTCTTTTTGCTGGGCCTATCTGTCGACTTTCCGCTTCGGTTTCAGCTATAACTCGGGCTATTTTCACCGCCCTCTGGTACATCTCCTGGAAGCTGGTGAAAACATGCCCAGCTATCATCCGCTTAATGGGTCCTTTAAGACCCTGCTCGAAGTGGTCCATCTTCATTTCTTCAGTTGCGACTTGATTAGGCGCAAAGCGACTAAGCTCGTTAAACTTCGCCGCGTATTCTACCACACTCATTTGGCCTTGTTTCAACCGTAGAAATTCTTGTTCCCTTGCCCTCTTTACATCTCGTGGGTAATACTGAGCATCCATCACAGTTTTTAGTTGTTCCCAAGTTAGAGCCGGTTCCCCCGCTCGAGGTTTGACAGTGCCCCACCAGAATTCTGCTTCCTTTTCGAACTGATGGGTTGCCAGACGTACTTTAAAATTTTCGGGGCAGTCCATTACTTCAAACAAATTCTCCATCCTTCTTAGCCATTCCTCATAGGCAAGAGGATCTGTTCCACCACTAAACCTTGGTGGGCTCAACTTATTAAACTGACAAATCATCTCCAAGGCGGTTGGTGCCGCCATCTGTTCCCTTCGTGGAGGCATTGGCTACACAGTCGTTTATGCAAAGTTGCTTAGTTTTTTATTCATAAAAATAGATTGTCAAGAGCATTTAAAAACATAGTACAACATTAGACAGAATGTGTAGAGCTTTAAGTATTCGTGCGATCCTATTTTGGTTGCACGAACACTTCTCAAAAATATGCGCTTTCACGAATCACGAAATATCGGGTATCACCCATGTTAATTCATTTTTAAACGCACATTAACTATGTTTTATTTAAATATAATGCACACATTGGCGACTCCAGGCTATACAGCCCCTAATACTACCCTAATTACCACTTGAGGAACCCTCCTCAGGGGGATCATCTACTGCTGGATCATTCGAGCCCTCAGACTCAACTGGGGCTAGTAGGTCCCATAATACAAATGGTGGGGAGTACTCCACATCAGGGGCTCCATCCACCAGTTCTCTCATTCTGAGCATCGTGGCTTGCCAGCCCCGGGGGTATTGTGCACCAAAGGAATCTATCCAACGTGCCCATAGAGCGGCTACTCGCTTGTATCATCTTGCCTGAGGGTTTTCTGCGAACAGAAGTCTCATTTGACGATGTTCAATCTGATTTCTCTCTACTATTGTGATTGGTAGTTGTTGAGTAGCAGCAGGAGCAATTAGAGCCGTATTGATCATTTGCATGGCAGCATCGCTCCTTCCCAAGGGGGTACTTCCTAAGGAATCCACCTGTCCTTCTGCTAACATCAGGAAATCCACTAATCCCCGGAAAGTAAACGGAGTATAAGCTCCCCTGCATACATGAAATAGACGGAGGATTGAGGTGACCTCGCCCCATCTTCCCGTGCACGGCATCGTTCGGATGAACTTGTAAGTCCAGTGGTTTTGGGTGACCTGTAAGGGTCCCCACTGGTTACTCCTAATCATTGCTTCCCAAAAGAAAACCGCATTCCACGCGGCCAGCCAGAATGGGAGGTACTCGAAATCATCAATGCTAAACACCATCCTACACCACCACACGAGATTAGACATGAACTAAGAAGCACGCATTTGAATGGGAGTCCTAAACCATGTTCTAGTTCGTGTCCTCAAGTAAGCAAGTAAGCACGTAGTAAGCTCAAGTAAACACTTTAAGGCACATAATTTCACAAATTGACACTCCTAAGGTCACATCTATATGCATATGCAACCTATGGCTCTGATACCACCGAATGTAACACCCCCGACTACCTTTCAGGAATGTCACACCGCCAGGATCCCCCGAGGGAGACCCCTAAGGCTCTTCTTCTTTTAACTTTCTTCTTAATTTTTTTTTTTTACCAAACTTTAGCTTAGGTTAGGAAAACCTGGGATGAAACCGGCAGAGTTCCGTCTGTAATTACAACAATTTCCAAAATTACATTATGAAGTTCAGGGTACCTGTGAACTTTTAAACCAAAATGCAAAATAACTAGCAGTACCAGCGAGTCACACACTCGTGGTGGGGCTTAAGCCCTTTACAAACATTTATTACAAAAGTTTTACATAGGTTCATACTGCCAGAGCCTTTGAGCCACTACATGACCAACGTACACACTTTCTTAAAACAAAGCATCACTTCAGATGGCTTCACAACTTCACATTATAGATACATCAGCGGAAGCAACTAGCGGTCCATTCATTCTTCACCTGGGGGAAAAAGGGGAGAGGAAATGGAGTGAGCCACCACATGCTCAGTGAGTGTTCCTCCACTCCTTAAAACAAAACCTTTTTCAAGCATTAATACCCATAATATTCACTTATCAAGCAATTAGCTACTACTAACATGGTATTAGGCAACATATTATAGGACACAGGTTGAAGAACATATATATCGGACAAGTCATGACTTATGTATTCACTAGGCACATTTGAATGTCATTTCACGATTCACTAGCATGACACATATTCTATTTGAAGCCACATTCATCATTTTTAAGAGCATTTTCTTTAAATCTGCAATGAAACATTCTTTGAACATTTGAAAGCATTTCATATTCATTCCATATGGCCTCTTTGGCCCGTAAAACATTCTTTTTCTTTAAACATATATAAAATGGCAAAGGCCAATTGCTTTTCTTATCTTGGTAGGAAAGTACTTTTGGCATAAGATCATTACAGGGTGCTGATTGGGTGAGAACTAAGCTCGACCCCATAGTGAGACCTAACACTCACGCTAAAGCTCTTACTCCCGGGATGGCTACATATAACATATCGGACCATTACATTAGCCCTCGTCAGGGCCTCTAGGGTTTATCCGGACTTATCCCCTAGGTTAACATTACATCATATCATATTGTCCGCAGCACATTATCTTAGCCACTTAAAGCGTATCGGCCATAACGGCTAGTAATTTTCCGTTTCAAACAATAAAATCATTCAACGTATAATTCCCATCTCCCTTTTGTTAAAACGTTTTAGGGATTCCTCCCAAACACTATTTGAATAGCTAAAATAGGCCATAGCTCGTTACTAGACATGGCTATTGTTCATTTAAAACACATGAAAAGTCATTAGTCAAAACATCCCCCTTCCATACACATGTTACATTTTAAATATACAAGGAAAGGGAAACACACACATCACATTTAAACACTTCGTAATCATTTCAACACAATGAGCCACACATGGCCTCGCAATCCTCACGATTGCGGTAATTTCATAACCCGAACTCCCTCCTCACAAGCACCGTACCACAAAGACCTCGAACCACTCATAGTTCTTCCTCGAACCATCCAACTACCATCTCGGTTTTAATTTTATAATCTAGCAACCTAGTCAATGCGAGATACTGAAAGGTAATGCATAGCTTACGTGCTTACCGTTGCTGAACTTACCACTTTAAGCGTTAACGATCAATCAAGTGCTACAACCAACGAATACATCCAACCACACATGTATGTATATATATATATATATACACAATCTCGAGAAAGCATTCATATGGTTATACATGTATACGTTAAATCTAAACTTTCATGATTCGTTTCAACTAACCCCTTTTCTTAGTATGATTTAACTATATGAAATCGCATTATTGCCTAACATACATGGTTCGTCGAATTAAAGTCACATGCGTGAGATAATTAGTTTGATTCGATTCGAGGCTAAAGGTATTTAATTCACTTCGAGGTAAAATCTCAAACATTTAGCGGTTACAGGCATTCGAATTAACGCTAAAAGCCTGTAATTCATTTCGAATGATAAACTTAGCAATTACATTTATTCGAATCAACACTAAAGGCATGAAACTCACTTTGATTTCTAATTTCAGGCACTCGAAGGTTGCATGCATGAATTAACTCAATTAAACAAACATCGCTTCAAATGCTAACATGTTAATTCGGAAATGCTTTTTCGGCATAAATTAACTTAGTTAAACACCATCGTTTTAGGCCTGAAAATCGTCTAATTTAAGGCACTCTTCGGACAGCTTCAGCATGCATAATTCCACCTTAGTTTCAACTGTTTTTAGGCATGCATGACAGGCATAAAACTCAGCAATTTCCCATTGCATTCTAACAGTTTTATACATACAGATTTAGGCTAAAACTATGTCAGACAGGCATGAAAAGCAGCAAGGGATAGGCGCATGTATAAGGTGTAATCTGTCAGTATACATATTCACATAATTTGAGTGTAAATTCAACCTAACATAACATGCATTTATCCTCAATACACATCCCATGGAATTAGCCTAAACTACACTGACATGCAATAACCTCCAGGCTAAACATTCTTGAATCATAATATCAGTTTAGGAGAGCAAGAATACTCACTCGAATTAGCTTAATTTCGGCTCTGAACAGTAAACCACCAAGATTCCACGCTGCTAGACTCGAACCCAAGCCCCGACAGTAGCGAATCCAAGCCCTAGCCCACGATTTGGTGTCACTGGTGACTGATTGAGGCTTGAATTCGTTCGAATTTATAGGGGAGGCTGAAAGGAAGGCGGGCCGCCGGTTAACGGCAACTGGGCGGCCGGTTCTGGCGAAGGAGACGCGTGGGTAAATGGCCGTGCGAAGTGGACGAGATTCGTTGGAGGATTGGGTGGCTGGGACGCGTGGTTGAGGGGACCAGGCGGTTCCTCCTCTCGCCGGCGACACGTGAAGGCCGGTGGTGTCACCAGGCGGCGACCGGTGACCGGCGAGAGCGAGGGAGAGAGAGAGCGTGGCAGAGAGAGAGAGAGGGAGAGCGTGCGGTGAGAGAGAGGGGGGGTCGGGGTCTCCCGACTTCGGTCCCCCTTTCAACCTCTCTTTTTTTTTTTTTTTGGTGTTTTGGGTTAAACTAACAACATACAGCTAAATTCTGATCCGTACTCACTAATAGTTAGGTTAAACCCAAATTGAACGACCTACCATACACATTTCGGTTTAAACTTTGGGAATCTGCCAAGTAAAACGAAAAACGATTTTAAAAACTGGGTTTAGCATAGATTCAAATATTTTATAAATAAGTAGCGTCAATGATAACATTAGTCAAATAATCGCCCCTTTTTTTGAAAAAGTAGTTAAAAACTCACACGGTCGATTTAATACTTTCGTCGGATAACAAATTAAAAGCAACTGGTAAAATAAGCAACTAAACAGTTAGTCGGTGATAGCACGAAAGCATGGCCCTTACAGGAAGTTACAACTTCTGTCCCTCAGGTAGGAGGGAAAAAAAATGTCATAAAGAAACATGTCTTTTATGGTACAGTATTGGACCATATGCGGTTTCCTCAAGAGACGTGTGTTCCAATTTCCATCATTCATTATGAATATTGATGGAGTTATCTTCTAGAACCTATTGATTAACAGTGTTTACCTTGGGAATTGGAGCGTCAATATAAGTTGCATTTGCCTAGCCCAACTGCATTCTGGATTAAGCTTAAAACTTGTAATCTATTTCTTTCCAGTGAAAGGGCTGATCCTGTCAGGAGGGACAAATTAATTGACTTGCTTGATATCGACATAAAACTGGCGAATGCATAAGGTATCTGATGGCCAGCGAAAAAGAGTTCAAATTTGCATGGGGCTTCTTCATCCCTTCAAGGTACTCCCTTTCAATTCGTTTGTGGGTCTCTCTTTTTCCTGTTTTCGAGCTCTGTTCTAGAAACTATTCCAAGTGACCTTAATGTCTGTGACAATTTGGAATGAAAGCAGAGCGTAATTCAGATGTCTTCAATTTTTGAGTTTCATTATACATGAATAAGGTCTCTAAACTTTGATTACTTATCCCAAAAAAAACAGAAGGTCTCTAAACTCTTGCCAAAAACTCGTGGTCATTGCTTGGCTATCCTTGCCTTGTGTTTTTAACATATCCATCCTCCATACCGTGCACTGCTTGCTGTTACCTTTGCCTCTCACCTCTCTCAGATCTTTTCTCCGCTGATCATGTGATAAACCTCATATATGATACTTCCTTACGACCTCCCCCCCCCCCCCCCCAAAAAAAAAGAGGGAAAAAACTACTTGATTATTCTTGAAACTTGTGGCATGGTGCAGGTCCTCTTGTTAGATGAGGTCACTGTTGATCTTGATGTGGTTGCAAGAATGGATTTGCTCGACTTCTTAAAGGAAGAGTGTGAGCAGGTATATCATATATCATTCTGAGTTTTGAAACTATATTCTTGCATGCCTCCTATATTGTTTACAAGCACTTGAAATTTGAGGAAACACGTATGTAATATGGTTTTGAATACAAGATCGTGCAACCTGAAACTATGATTACCACAGTGACCTTTAAGTGTTTTTCTGCGGAAGCTTCAGGAATGTTATCATGGATTCAAAATGGACCTTGCAAAACTTGCCTGTCATTGATATCCGAATTGCCCCACCCAAGTGATGGAACGTTTGACTCATTGTAGACCTCGAATCATGCAACTTGACATTGATATGAACCTAATTGACCTGGATTTTTCCTGTTGCATCTTTTACAAATTCACCAGAAAATCCAACATAAGACTCAAATGCATTCCGATCACAAAATAACACTGCCTGAATAGAACCCAAATGTAACCACCTGAATGTGTTTGTCAATCTAATTAGGGATAGGATGAACTGAACAAGCAAGACCTTCACGTAGAATACTCCTATTTCTCATTGACACAAAGCATTGTATGGTGAATTTCAGAGAGGATCAACAATTGTTTATGCAACTCACATCTTTGACGGTCTGGAGACATGGGCTACTCATCTGGCATACATCCAGGATGGGGAGCTCAAGAGGACAGAGAAACTGTCAGAGCTTCACGAGTTGAAGAGTTGTGCCAATCTCCTTTCTGTGGTTGAGTCTTGGCTCCGTTCAGAGGCCAAGACTGAGAAAAAGAAACCCGCTAACACCATCGCCCAGCCAAAAAAATCGTCTCCTTTTGATGCTTCTCCTTTCAGGTCATCCAGACATATTGCGTACTATCGGTGAACTTCATCGGGTCTCCCATATGTTCAGATCTCCATTTCAAATATCCAGTTTGCAAAGAAGACAGAAGAAAGCAGAGACACACGCATACTTCGTTTTGGACCTTTTGGTACAGGCCATGGCGTTTTCTCCACGGTTACTGAAGCATTACTACTGTACAAGTTTGTAGGAGACTGAATGACTGATAAGCTGTGGCAGGGTTATGGAGTTTGCCTTCATGTTCGTTTTGGGTGGGAAAAGCACAAGTACCAAGGTCGTCTTCCCTATGTTGTTTGGCAGTTTTGCAATTGGTGGTTAGTAGGTTGTATTTGTTGATTTAACTAGCCAATTGCTTTAGTTGTTGCTCCACAGTGTTTGTTAAAATTAATTGTTTGAATTTGTAGAATTACATATGGCAAATAAGCGTGTTTAATAATTTTCCAATGGCAAAAGTTATTTATAGCGGTTTTTGGTAAATAACTAAATATGTCATTTTGTCATTGAAATCCAACTTCTGTTGCCTAAAATCCTCTCCGGCTACTAGTAATACTAGCAGTGGTGGAATTTGTTTTAATTTTATTTCTTGATATTTATTTGTTTTATTTTATTTTTGCAAATAGGCTTTGGGGTGCACATAACTAACGCAAACTTCAATCACTCACCTCAGTTGGGTTTCATTTAGATTTGGCAAATGGGCAATTTGGTTCGGTACGGGTCGGGTTAAGTTTGAGTCGGGTCATATTTCGAAATGAGTGACATTTCAAGTTGGTTTGGCTTGGGTCGGGTGAACTTCGGTTCGGATCGACTTCGGATCAACTGATTTTTGGTCAAATACGCTAGTAATACAAAAATAAGCAACTTTGAAGAAAATTTCGAGTCGGGTATGGTTCGATTCGGGTCAATTTGGATTTTGGGTGAGCGTATTTCGGATGTTAGTTGGGGTATGAGTCCGGGTCGTTCGGTTCGGGTTTCGGGTCCGTTTTACTAGGTTTAGTTTCTTTTGTGCCTGGATTTGCTTTGTATGAGCTGGGCATGGGAAATTCAAGATACGTTGTTCTCTCGTTAGCCCTCTCATGCTAGAATTTTGTTCTTAGTAAAATTGGTTTGTTGCTCACACTCAATCACACAGAAACCTTATGTTCTTGCTTGATTTTATCGCTGAGTTTGTGTCTTTGTTTTTCCCCCCCCAACCTTCATACGAATCAATCCAATTCCATTTATGATACTTGAAAAATAAACAACCTCAAAAAGATGAAGAAAATAATGCAAGTGGTAGTAGAGTTGGTGGACACCCTTGTTTCAAACGTCAAGATCCGCCGCTGCTATTAAACGACAATAGCAATGATTTATAGCATAACATAATGCGCAAGTTTAAGTCTTTTCTAGATGTGTCCATATATATAACTTTTAACCCCTTTAAAATAACTTATTAAGATTTTTTTTAGGTTAGGGGTATCTATGGACATCCCTAGCCCAAATATAGACCCGCCCCTATTTAATAGTATAGCCACATTAAACATTGTACCTTTTTGTGCTTCTCAAACAACAACAAGTGCTTTTTACTATGCCATAAATGGAACACCCATCGATCATATAAACACATGAGGAAATAATTTTGAATTTATAAGTTCGATTTTATAATTTACGTATGCGCACTTTTGTGTCTCTATATCCAAAAAATATTTAAATATCAAATTAAAATTAAATAATTTTTCCTGCCAAAATAAGTCAACGTGTAGTATGAAAGAACCAAAAACAGAAAATAGAGATCCAGGCAAAAATTAAATAAATAAAAAGAAAAAATCCGAAGAAATATCGCAGCAACAAGCAAGAACTAATGAGGCGAAAAACTGGGCCAAGCCCACTCCAAGTGAACTTAAACCACGAAAACCCAACCAAGTAAGAATACTAGATAAACCACCGCCACCTAAACTTCAACTTCTCCGTCTTCTTCTCTCTCTCACTCTAAACCTCTCTGGTTTTCAACGCCATTGCAGTCTTCTCTCTTCTCCTTTCCTTCCGCCTCCTCCAATCTTTATTATCATCGTATCCAACATTCTCTCTCCTCGGCACCACTGTCCGTAAACGCGGTTTCAACGGATGATGAAAAAGTCAATCGGATTTGGACGAGATTGAATCATGTACAGATTGCTGGCTTGATTGTTTTTCACGTTTGTAAGTATATATATATTAAGTTTACTCTCATTCTCAAATTTCAATGCATTTTTCCGATTTGTTCTCATGCAATTTCTCGGAAATTTCCAGCATTCCGGAAATTCGATGAGTTTTCTCAATTGGAATGCGGAGAAATTTTTGAACTGTTTTAACGATTCATTCGGAGTATTAGGTTTTGTTTTTGTTCTCAAATCTCGATGCATGTTTCCGATTTCTTCTTATGCAATTCTTGAGAATTCCCACATTTATGAAATTCGGTAATTGGTCCTGAAATTCGACGAATTTTCTCCCGTGGAAAGTAGAGAAATTTCTGGATTGTTATACTGCATGGTCTGCTATCTTTGTTTACTTCTAGTTTTATTTTGTGTTGCTATGTTATGTGATAGTTTATAGGCTCTGGGTTCTGTTTGCATGTGGCTCTTATAACATGGGTTTGATTTGAGCTACTAGGATTGAGTAATGGAATAGTACGTTTTTGGGTCTGATTTGAGAGCAAGTTGGCGAAAAGTTGGTTAATTTCAGGACCCTGTATTTATGGGTATAAATCATTACTATTTCGTCGTCCTTGAACATGCTAAGTGCTATTTTGAATGTGACTAAGAAACAGTCCAAAATCCTTCCTGTAGTACTTGCTTTTCTCACTATAAAATCGTGTAATGTAAATTGTTAATTAGAAGAAGGAATTGGGAAAAACAGTAAAACCCAGTTTGTTATATTTTTGGTTGAGGTGCAAATCAGAACTGATGGTGTTATTGTTTTAGAATCATAAAAAGAAAACTAATCACAGGCCAAGAAATTTCAAATAGAGGTGCTGGCTTCTGAGCTTTTGGTTCTATTAAGTGCCTATGGATTCTTGTATGTTGCAATTCAACCATGAGGAGGATTCCAAGGCAAAATGTTCTACTTGCAGTCCAACAGCTGCATTCCACACCATTATAACATAAGTGAGTCTGCCTCAGAGAAAAGCAAAAGAAAAGGAAAGAAAGTAAATGATAGGAAATGAATGTACTAATACTAACTTCTTATGTTTGGATTGATGGAAGGCAATGAAAAGTCTCATTCTTTCTCATGGTTGTTGGTAACTCAAAGATGAGATTTAGTTGATCAGTTTTGAATTTCCATTTCCTTCCAATTCTGTCCAATTGGTATGAAACGAAAGAATGGAGATCAATTGTAATGTTTCCTATTAGTTCATTTTCTTCTTTATTTATTTTAATTAAGCATAGGAAGTAAGCCTTTTTCATGGCAATTCCTTTGCCCCCCTTCCCCTCAAAAAACAAGCCTTAAAGTGTCAAACTCTGGTTGTACAAATTTAGGGTTCTGGACTATGACATTTTATGAGCTTTAGTGGTTACTGTTTTCCCTTTTTTTAATCTGCTACCCACACTTGCCGAATTTTTAAAAAAATCATTAATGTACAAATATTTATTGTTGTATCCATCCTGCTGAATCATTCTACCTAATTCCTCATTTTGAATGAGTTCAAAAGTCATGTGGGATGGATGGAACGACATTTGTGAACGAAAATTTCTTGTCCTGGTTTGAAATGAATGAAATGAACCCCCTCATCTTGTTAAAGAGAAAATCTTCCTGCCCTATGACTAAACAGGAGCTCCAAGAATCTAATGATATAATTCACTTGAAGACTGTTCCTTTGTTGTTGAAGAGAGCCTTTTAAATATATCATGGTTCAGAGAAGCAAGTAATATTTCTGGACCTGATAGGGCCTTTTGTGTTTCCAGCAGTGTTGAAGCACTTCCAATCGGAAGAGGAAACTGATAATTTTGGGACGAACTGATGTTTGTGACCTCAAGGACTGAGAACAGCTATACAACAAATATTACTGGTTCCTTTTTCTGGTGCATAATTTAAAATCTGGACTGAAGCATATAACTAATAAACAAGATTAGAGTTGGCGTCGCCTTTTCATCGTTCAGTCAATATACTTCCAAGGGCAGATGTGTCAACTACCAACATTGTTGCAAAAATGGGCTCTTTGCAGAAAAAGGAGATGGATTTGTCATGTAAGATGACAGAGGAAAGGTATACCCTGCAAGCACATAGTTGTCAACGCCTCAAACTAGCTGAGGGCGGGTGTGCCTGTTCCACTAAGAAGAAAAGTGATCGCTCCACTTTAAGCCATGCTGAAAACAAATCCAACCAATCAATTGGTACTTTACGAGGCTACAGGCCATCCATAGGAGGAAATGTTAAACTTTCACAATCTTTCAATCCTGAGCAATGTATGAAGTCATATTCCACAGATATTAAACTGGGCCCGAAGGGTCCATTTTATGCTTGTGAAGATGATTTTCTTGCTTTGGGAGCACCTCTTGATCTCTGCATGAGCAAATCTTCTGCCAAGATTTTGGACGGGAAATGTGTGGATGCCAACTCAGTCCACCTAGAATATGATAAAATGGGCACCAGTAAAAGCAAGACCTCTGCTCCCTCCAGAGATGCTTCTCAATTAGTAGATGGATGTGTTGCTTATAACAACAAAAAGGAGCAATTTTTGCCGGAAAGTGTCAGCGAACAAGAACTTCCATTATCAAATCTGAGTCTTAATGGATCCATTTCTTTGGCTGATATTAGTGGAAAGAACATCCTTTTGAATTTAATACATTGTTTTCCACAAAAAGTTCCGAATTTTTGTTCAAGAAAGAAGCTTCTTATTCTGGATATTAATGGGATCCTGGCAGATATAGTTTCTCCTCCTCCTAGAGGCTACAAGGCTGATACTAAAATTGCAGGAAGAGCAGGTATATTGCATGCGTCATTTCAGTCGCTTAAGTTGGATTACTTCCTGGTAGGTTGAATGTTTTTAAGACTGCTTCATTGGTGGGTGCAGTTTTCGCTCGACCATTCTGCTTTGATTTCTTGAGCTTCTGTCTTGAGAGATTTAATGTTGCCATCTGGTCATCAAGATCAAGGTAAATCTCCTTTAGACGTGGGCCTTCGTTTGTTGAAGGGGTGGAATTTTGTATTGAACCATCTCTTGTCTAATTGCGGTTTCTCATTTCTTGCTGTTTTCAAAGATAATCTTCAATATGCAGGAAAATTATTGATAGACTGATTAACTACTTGATGGGAGATATGAAACACAAATTGATTTTCTGCTGGGTATGTTCCTGCTTTTCCTTTTCTTCCTTACATTGGGTAGGAAAAGATCTCAGGAAAAAGAAATTAGAAATGTATGAGGCATGCAAAAACTGTGGCCATGGTGTCGCAACAAACCACAAAGTACTTAGCTTATGTTTCTTTGACTGTCAGACCGTCTGTCTTCCATACGTTATCCAATGCAAAAGACTGCACAGATTTTTTTTTTTTTGGTTGGGGGGGGGGGGGGGGGGGGTGTTCAGATGTTACAACCAGGCGTTTATAGTAGGGACTGCTTCCTTTGGGCCTTAGCTTAAACGTACGCTGAGATAAATAATGATACAGAGGTTAGAGAATGCATACAAGCCAGTCCTGTTAAAACAAGCTTCTATCTTTCCGATGCAAGGGCATGTTTCATGTGGTATTGAGCTTTGGTTCCTTGAGGCATTCAACCTATACCACGCATTTCTTGTAAGGGTTTGCTTGATGGTATTGAGAAGACCTATGCCGTATTCCTGATTTACAGTTATTTAAAATTAGCAATTCACACATTTTGCTGTGGGTTCTGGGATTTGTATTTGTATGTTAACTTTTAAACTCAAGAATTTTTTATGTTGTGTACTCTTATATTACTGTCGAGGGCTGACAAGGTAGTATTGCCACATATTGGTGTATTCTGCAGGATCTATCCCATTGCACGAAATCAAATTTCAAAACCCTGGAGAACAAGCACAAGGATTTGGTTTTTAAAGAGCTTAGGAAAGTATGGGAGAGTCATGGTCCTGATTATCCATGGGAGAAAGGTTACTTTAATGAATCAAATACATTACTGTTGGATGATAGCCCCTATAAGGCATTGCTGAATCCTGTAAGTTGATCACTGCTCTGGCCTAGTATTTGATTGTTTGAAAACAGTGCATTAGCCACTGCTTTCTAAACATGTTAACTGTGCACAGCCTCACACTGCAGTCTTCCCATATTCTTACGACTTCAAAGATCGAGCTGATATTGCGCTTGGTATGGTTTCATCCAAAAAATTGTGACTGTTGCCTCTATTGGATTTCTTTTCTGTGAAAACTTCTCTTGTATATTTGGCTTGAACATTTGCTTTTTTTTGAGATGCTTTTAGTTGCATCTTTGTATGTCTAGGAAATTGTCAGATCATACTTGCTTGACAGTTTTGCTACATTAGTTTCCTCTGATAGTGGTTTAGCTGTCTATGATGTAGAGTATCAATGCCTGAAAAACATTGCTGTGAGTTCTATAGGCTTTGCTATAGGTAAAGTGTTCGATATGACTCTTCTACGTAATGATGATGTTCTAATAACCACTGAGAGATTTTGCCTGCCATGAAGATTTAGTTGGAACTGTTTCCCTTCTCTGCGTGAAAAGTTCAATAGTGAACTCCTGGCTTCGGGGTGAGGTGGGGAGGAGGAAGGTGGAAATTCAATCAACAACAACAACAACAACACCACCACCTCCCAGTGTGGGTCCCGCTTTCGCGGGGTCTAGGGAGATCCAACTGTAAGCAACCTTACCTCTACCGGCATTTCTACCCGTAGAGAGGTTGATTCCAAGAGACCCACAAAAAAAGAAATTTGTGAAAAGTTTTAAAGACGAAAACTTTTGTGAACATATTTAATGAAGGACAATGGAGCCACAAAGCCAGAAATGACTAAGATAAAATGAAGGACAGAGATGCTGAAGCTGCCCAACACAAGAACAATATAACAGAGGGCGGAAACATACTTTAACAATCCGAGGTAGGCAGGCGCTGTCACTTCCCAGAATAAAGTACAGCCTGCTTACGAGCACGACAAACCCCTACCAGCACTAAGCCACAGCAGCCAAGGTCATCTACGGAGCCGACTCTCTGCGATCTAAGATCTTAATCCTATCCCACTACAGCCTCCTATCCTGAGCCATGTCCTCCGTCAAACCCATAACTTTCAAGTCCTCTCTAATCACCTCGTCCAAACTCTTCTTAGGTCTACCCCTCACTCTCTTACTTCCGGGGATGTCGATCATCTCACACCTCCTCACTGGAGCGGCCACACTTCTCCTCTTCATGTGGTCAAACCATCGGAGTCTTGATTCCTTCATCTTATCTTCTATGGAAATTCAATAGTACTATTAATATTAATTAATTAATGTGTACAGGACAATTAATGGAAGGTGGACGGATTTCATTGTCTAGAACAATCTGATTTCTGATTTTGTTAGCTATGTAGATATAAGCATATGGAGCTAAAACTTTGAGATACATGGTTGCGTTGGTCTTTTTATGCCTGTCAATTTCAGGTTGATTTCACAATATGTCAAGTATATGTGAATGATACAATGACCAGTGCATGAGAAATTACTTTGATTACCTCAGACTCAGGTTAAGCATGTTCATTTCTTGTTGTGTTCGTGTTCTTTCAGTAACTTTGTGTGGTTTCTGACTCTGACGATTGTTCCCATGGATTGTCAAAGACTTCAACCATTAGCAGATAATACCTAAAGGAAACAAGCTTTAGCTTGTTGATTGACACTCAGATGATTTATGATTATTCCTTAGCCTGACGTTCCATACTTCAATGGGCAGGTCCTAGGGGCAATGTCCGAGCATATTTGGAAGAGTTAGCTGTGGCGGACAATGTGCAGAAACACATAGAGCAGCATCCTTTTGGTCAGAGTGCAATCACAGAGAGAAGTTTATCATGGCGTTTTTATGAAAAAGTTCTCAAGGGACACAGCCCTGTGCCAGCCAGGGGTTAATTTTTTTTTTCCTGTCTGCTCTGTGTCGTTGAATTTGAGTTTTTGAAGAGATCTCAGCTGATTCCAACGCCTCCAGAACTCCTATGTTTTACTTCCCATAGCTATATTCAAATTTTTTTTAAATTTTTTTTAAATATGTTTTTTGGGTAGAAAATCTGCTGAATTCCAACCAACGTACCATCGAGTCAATGAAGAATGACCGACAAAATTGCGTTACTGCTTTGTGTGCTGATAACTTGATGTTACTGCAGTTCAATGCTAATCAGCGCAATTCTTCATAACTAATTTAATTGATCCCACACTTGTTCCCTTTAAGTTTAAGTAAGGCTTTTGTTTCGTGTCTTGTGAATGAAGAAAAAAATGTGTTGTGAAAGTTTTATCCCTTTTGGGGTGATTGTAATTTGTAGCTCGACTTTGGGCATATGAAGGGTAAAAAACTAGAAAGATTGTTGATAAGCTGTTAATAGCCTCCAAATCATGGCAAAACTTAGAGCATCTCAGTCCAAGTTCAAATTTTAGAACCGTTTCTCGCCACATCATAAAAAAAAAAATATTTTTTAGAATTCATATTCCTTTACTTTTTCATCTTATAAAATTTTAATGTCTATTACCATATAAATATTGGTTATCGACACACTGCATAACATATAACTTTTTTTTTCCCAAAAAAGCACCTAAACAATATTTCTTAAGAAACGAAAAAGAAAAAACTTTTTTTCCCCAAAAAAGCACCTAAATAATATTTCTTAAGAAACGAAAAAGAAAAAAAAAAAAACGAAAGGACAAGCAGCGAAATGGGAACATTCGAAGGAATGAGCAGGCATTCCTACCCGTGTGGCATGGGGCCATGGAACATGAGTTGCAAATGAAGCGTGTGAAACGGTGAGCTCTGCAGCAAAACGAGAGTTCCCGTTGCGAGCGCTTTTACGAATGATTCTCCACACTTGACGTATCTTGACCCAAACAATAGTTGAGCAAAGTTGGATTTTGCATGGACAGTAATCATTTTCTTGACAACTTTTACAACGATGTAGAAAACAAATTCGAACCCGTTTGAAGTCAATATTGCAATTTTGGGAGAAGTTTCATGGAAATGAAAGAATTACACTTGAATAAGATCGAAATCAGCACTGCCGTGATGTAAAAAACATTTAGACCCTACATTGGCCAATTTAAAATTAATATTACTTGGAGGATGGACATAATGATCTTCAAAGTTCATCCTTCCCCAAGTAATAATTTTCAAATTTTACCCCAGACGTTAGAATTAAGCGAAAAGAAACCGTACAATATATATATACATATATATTATAAATCTTTGATTTTCGGACAGTTATACAAACAAGACGACAAACCAAAACTTCAAAAAAGTGCTTCCCTATCTCCATTGGTTGATGGACTTCGTGGAACACTTCAATGAAATGACTCAATTAATTGATGATTGCGCGAAAAACAGAACAAAAAATAAATAAGTCAATATGCAAATAAAGAAAGCCCCAAAAAAATGACATGAGAGGCTTAAGATTGAGATAATTGTACTACTCTATTTGTTACTGAACCACAATTTGCGCCATTGAAATGAATAGTACAGCTCTGAGCTAATCCGCCGAATGCAAAATGGGGGGGGGGGGGGGTTGTAAAAATTGTCTAGGAGGTGGAAATGAGATGCGTGAAATGAGTTTGGGATTAGAAATTGAATCAAGAATTAATTAAACCTCATTTAAGCATCCATAATAAGTACCTAAAGCGGTTGTATTCTTATCTAGTTCATCGTTACACCACTTCAAGAACTCTCCCTCGCTTTCTCTCTATCATACTATAAATAAAATGGCCACTTATATAAGGATATCTAACCTAAACATATGTAATCACTCAGTTACAGATATAGTTATGTAGATAGCGCAAATTATATTGTATATGCTAAGGTATAGGAGTATGATACACACCCCGCACAACCATGCATGGAACTGTGCGCGTCTTGGTGTTTTATTTTTACTCTAGAAAGTCTCATATAATTTTTAGTACACAAAATTGCAAGAAGCTACTGTTAATACATTGGCAAAACCATTCCTTTATTGGAAGGAGGACTTGGGTTCAAATTTCTTGAACTATCAACACATCTATTTTAAAATTTTTTTTATTCTTTATCTTTCTGTTCCATTCCCACCCCCCCAACAGCTTCCATTTTTTATTTAATGAACATTAGCATAATTTGTGAATCTTTACCAATAATTATTTAGGTTTGCTTCAGTGAACATGAATATAAACTTACTTAGCTTGATTTAGTGTGGAATATAAATAGTATTTAGTGTATAATAAAACAATGCTTAGTGTATAATGGAACAATATTCAGTGTAAAATATAATAGTATTTAGCGTATGATAGGACAATGTTTAGTGTATTATATAACAATATCTAGTGTACAGTAGAACACTCTTCAATGGACTAGGAATTGTTCTGGATGTTTTCTCATCTAAGTTTATCAAACGTTACATCCGTATTCATTCTTACACTATCTTAGACTTCTAGTATATAATATAATAGTATTTAGTGTATAATAAAATAATTTTTAGTGTATGATGGAATCATATTTAATGTACAGTAGTAGAACACTATTCAGTGAGCTAGAGTTTGACTTTTGGTGTAAATTATAATATTATTTAGTGCAAATTTTCAAATTTTTTAGCTGACGATTGAATGAATAGGATCATTTCCGCAACTTATGCTTACTCATTTTTAGTATCATTGGAACACTTTTTAATGAACAATAGGCGAATTTTGGTAAACAGTAAGCCATTGCCTAAGGCGAACGGATCACAAATAGTGTTTGATAGAAAAATTTTTTAATGAACAATTGGTTAATTTTTAGTGAATAATAGAATACTTTTAAGTGAATAATAAGTTAGTCTTTGGTATACAATAGGTCATTATTTAGTAAACAGCGTTCAGTGGATAAAATTTGGTTGAAAAACATACTTAACTAGTAGAATATATTTCTTAAAAAAAAATTAAGTAAATGTTATGGGAAAAAAGGGAAAAGGATAGGAAAAAGATAATAAAAAAATTTAGCAAATTGTTGCAGCACTGCTTCGTGCCGTAGATGTTAGAGCAACCTCAGTGTGAGTTCCAAAACTTGGAACTCTATCCTGCCAAATCAGCAAAAGTTTTATATTTTAAAACTTGCATTTTTATAGTTCCCCAATGCTTGAACTCTATTTTGTATCATTCAATAAAATACTTGTCATAGACCCATCTCATAACATAAAACTTTTTTTTAACTACCTAAATAATATTTTTCAAAACCAAACAAAACCAAAAAAATCATTAAAAAAAAAATTGGAACTCGGAGCATTCCACCACGCATTCCATACAATCAAAAATGCTGTTTGCAAGCTTGAAGAGTGAAACTTGGTCCCCACTAAAAGAATGCATGTAACTGACTGCAAATGACCTTAATGCTTGAAGGCCTTGCAATCCACCAAATGGTTTGAAATATTTATGTCATAATAATTTTGACAAATAATGTATTTATTGCTTCTTAGGTTACGCTTCATTTATTGGGCATGCTTTTTGACTTGGGCTACGTGAATTTGGTTGAATCGTTTGGACTTCTGGGGTTTGAAATGTTTGAAATGTACGTTGGGTTGTGGTGTGTACATTATTTTGGTACCTTAGGTTATATAATATAACAACCAGATAGATAAATAGATGGATGGATGGATGGATAGACAGATATAAATAGATACTATTGGCACCATTTTTTTTTTTTTTTGGTGCGTTTGAAAATTATAGTTATCTATGGTTTTGAGGTATTAACTTTAGTTCTATATATATATATATATATATAATATCTATATATATATATATAATATATATATATATATATATATATATATATATGTGAAGCTTTCGAGCCACCCAAAAAAAAAAAAAAAAATCAAAAGAAACACCATGTTCCAAGTTGAGTGGTACATAATTGAGCACGGCCTAGGCTTAAGGTTTTCAAGCTTGGCAAGCTCCATTCTGAGTTTAAGCTTAGCTCATATCTATCTCAATTGAGCTCAAATTCAGTTTAGCCCTGTTAGATTATATATATATTCCCATGCTGAGTTATTATATTTAGTTTTGATGATGACAAATCCAAGTGTAAAAATTTGTTCAAGTAATGTTGCTCCAAACACGATCTCCAAACAGGCCTAACTGGTGTTTGTGATCTTTATTGTATTAACTTGTTTGCTACATGTGAGAACAAGTCTTCAAAACAGGTTTTACTTGGTGATTCTATATTAAGTCAAGAACACCCACTCGACAGTTGATTGTAAGGCATGTTCCTGAACTCTAACAATGCAAAAAAACAACCCCAGCAAACAAGGTGGCCTTAGTGTTCACAGCAACTCTACAAATCTTGGACAAGATGACTGGTTCAAAACAAGAAGTCTTGGGTATATAGGTTTTATTTATTTAGACTCTTGTTAATATGCCAATATTGAAAACGTCTTTTTAAACACCTCTTGAATCGGTATTTGCGCTAAGTGCTTCAGAACACCAGTTGCGAACAACCCTGCAAACAGGATGCCTAGGGTGTTTCTGAACTGAAGTGGCCATACCCGGTTATCTTTAAAAATTCATTTCGGTTGGCTAAGATCTCCAGAATACTTTCTTTAAATTCCAAGATTGCTATTTTTCTGGAAAGGATATTTCTTGAAAATATTATGGGAGATTTGCGAAAATAGGTTTTCGGAGATTTGCCAAAACTAAAAGATTCCCTTTGCCTATATTTTCGGATATGATAAAATTTCAAAAGTTGAAGATTTCCGGTTGTCATTTGAATCTTCTTCACGGCTATGGGAAGATAAGGGTTATCTCTTAAGATAACAAATCCCTTATATTTTGGGAAAAATTTATCACTAGCTGTTGGGGAGTATTTCTTGCTTGAAAATTATTTTCCATACTTAGCTGATTCTTTCACCTCTCCTTATTTTTGACCGTTGGATTTTGTGTTTAAAATCTCAGCATTTCACTCCCATTTGCATAGAGGAGAAAAGACGAGAAACATACACAACATACACAAAAAAAGGGAAAATTTCAAAAGTGGTTTTTCTAGTGAGAAGAATTTTTCGAGTTACGCTTGAGAAAAGAAAAACCGAGACAAGTTGTGTTTAAACTGAGCTTTCAAGATATTGGCATACTAGGACCTCATTGTACCTTACATCTGCTTAAATCAGAAGCACCCCCGTAAGGTGTTTTCTAACTCTGATCTTGGATCAGAAAAGTGAGTGAGTGGTCCTCAGTCGTGTGGACTTTGGACGTGTCCAATCTGGTGAGATTTGGACGTGGTGTAACCCTTCTTAGAGAAGAAGGTTATGTGGTTGCAAGTTGTAACAAGGTGTGTTACATTTGTAACGTGTGAAGCCCGTTAGTAAAAGTGGTTAAATCCTACACGAGGTAGGTCGTTGTTTTTCACACCTCAGTTGGGCTAGAGGTGTTTTTCACGTAAAAATTGTGTGTGTGCTTTATTTTCCGCATTTATCTTGGTGATTTTCGCATTTGTAATATTTGAGAACACCCCCTGCAAACAAGTCACTAGGGTGTTTGTCATCTGAGAATAACCTCTGTGAGGGCGTTTGTTATTTACAACGCGAAAATCAGACACCACAATTCACCCCCCCTCTTGTGGTTGTATACTCACGAATTTAATAAGTGGTATCAGAGCCGGTTCTCCTACAAAATGTTAACACCTTGAGAGATTCTGAAGATGAGTACTCCACAAGGAATTCTTCAAGGACAATCCATTACTCGCCCTCGTTACTTCAATGGCCAACACTATAGTTGGTGGAAGAATAGGATGGAGAACTATATACAAGCCGAAGACTATGAGTTATGGATGCTCATCAAGAACGGGCCTTTTGTTCCCATAAAAACCCTTCCTGCAGGAAAAACAGCTCCCAAAGAACCTCATGAGTTTGATGCCGAGGACTACAAAAAGATGGAGAAAAATGCCAAGGCCAAAAGCTTCTATATTTTGGCCTAGGACCCGATGAATACACTCGCATCTCTGAGTGTGAATCAGCCCAAGCTATTTGGAACGCCCTGCAAGTTGCTCATGAAGGTACGAGTCAGGTTAAACAATTTAGAATTGAGCTACTTATGCGACAATATGAGTTGTTTGATATGGGTGATCGTGAGACTGTGATGGATATGTATACACGGTTTACCCACATCACGAACGAGTTAAAATCCCTGGGAAGATCTTTCACCACTGAAGAGTTGGTGAGGAAATCCTCAGAATTTTACCTCGTACGTGGGAGGCCAACGTAACAGCCATCCAAGAGGCTAAAGACATGAACAAGATCACCCTCGACGAGTTGATTGGTAATCTCCAGACCTATGAACTCCGAAAGAACTCACAACAAAGAGAGGAGCAAAAGAAGGATCGTGGGCTTGCCTTGAAAGCACATGAGGACACTGACTCTGACCTTGAAGATGAAGAAATGGCCCTAATGTCCAGAAAATTCAAGAAATTCTTCAAAAAGGTCAAGGAAAACAACAAAAGAAAAGACTTCAGCAAGTCCAGAAACACCTCCAAAGAATAGCTCACAGGGTGTTTCAAGTGCGGCAAACCAGATCACTTAGTCAAAAATTGCCCTCTGCTTCGAGAAGATCAGATGCCCGAACACCCTCGAAAACAGGGTCGAAAACACCCTGTAAACAATCTGGGCAAGCGATTCTCGAAAGCTATGCTGGCTGCTTGGGGAGATTCCTCTGAGGATGAAGGAGAATCTGAAGCTGAAGAAGGGGTCGTAGCACTTATGGCACAAAGTGATTCAGATTCAGATGATGAATCAACAATCAGCTTCTCAGATCTCAAGAACAAGGTACATGGTCTTAACAAAGCCACTTTAGAAGAACTTCTATATAATTTGATAGACACCTGTGCTGATCTAAAAAGAGAAGTTCGTGACCTAGAGCTTGAAAATGAAATTCTCAAAAATGAAAAACTCGGTTTACATGAGAATATTAACGTGCTTAGAGAAGACCTCTTTCTAAAAGAAGGCGATTATACACAAGTAGAGAAAAAACTCTTTGAAGTGGAAGAAATAGTTGAATCCCTGCTAAATGAAAAGCAGAGCTTGAATGCCACCATAGAAAAATTAGAAACTGATCTTGCCACAAACAAACGCTGGAACAAATCTTCACAAGCCCTTGATTGGTTAAACACTTATCACAGTAGAAACAAAAAGGTACTTGGTTACAAGCATAAACAGACCGTTTACCCAATACATAGAAAGTATGTGGGATTACCTGAAAACATCGTTTGCTTTCATTGTGGTAAAACGGGTCATTATAGATACACTTGCCCTTCAAGAAAACATGCCAATGAAAAGAATGAAAGGTATGTGAAACAAATCTGGATTAGAAAAGATGAGCTTTACATGTCTAAAAGAATGGGACCCAAGTGGATCTGGGTTCCCAAAACTAACTCGTGATTTGTTTTACAGGCTGAATTGAGAGAGAACAACCTTACGAACAACCCCACTAACACCCTTGAAAATAGGCAGTTGTGGTTTGTTGATAGTGGGTGTTCACGGCACATGACGGGTGAAAGATCAAATTTTCTCTCACTTACAGCTTTGAATGGTGGGAGTGTAGCATTTGGAAACGGCAAGTCTGGGACAATTGTCGGTATAGGTAATATTGGTAAAACTCTCTCCTACTCAATTGATAATGTGCACTTAGTTGATGGTTTAAAGCACAATTTGCTAAGTGTGTCCCAACTGTGTGACAAGAACAACCTAGTACTGTTTTCAAAAACACGTTGCTTGGTTGTGAATGACGACACAGGAGATGTTGTGTTAAAGGGGAAGCGATGTCAAAATGTTTATAAAGTTTGTATTTCCACTCTTCCCCAAAATAATCTGAATTGTTTAAATGCATTAAATGATGATATAATGCTATGGCACAAGAGACTAGGTCATGCAAGCCTATCCTTGTTAAACAAACTTGTTTCCAAAGATTTGGTTGTGGGACTACCTTCCATCAAGTATAATGATGACAAGGTATGTGAAACTTGTGCAAAAGGAAAACAAGTCAGATCTTCTTTAAAATCTAAAAAGTGTGTAAGCACTACCCGACCTCTTGAATTATTGCATATTGATCTATGTGGTTCCATGAGGATAGCTAGTAGAGGAGGGAAGAGGTATGTGCTCGTAATTGTGGATGATTACTCTCGATTTACTTGGACTTTATTCTTGACATCCAAGAATGAAACATTTGAGAAGTTTATTGCCCTTCTCAAAAGGATTGAAAAGAGAGTAGGACACTCATTGGTAAGCTTGAGGTCTGATCATGGTACTGAATTTGAAAATGCAAGTTTTACAAACTTTTGTAATGAACATGGTGTTGATCATAACTTCTCAGCCCCGAGAACACCCCAGTAGAATGGGGTGGTTGAACGAAAAAATCGTACCCTAGAAGACATGACTAGAACAATGCTTATTCCTAGTGGTCTTCCTAAAAACTTTTGGGCAGAAGCCTTGAACACATCATGTTATATTATAAATAGATGCATGATTAGACCCATTTTGAACAAAACTCCTTATGAACTTCTCAAAGGCAGAAAACCCAACATCATGCATCTAAGAACATTTGGTTGTAGATGTTTCGTGCATAACAATGGGAAAGATGCCTTAGGAAAGTTTGATCCAAGGAGTGATGAGGCAATATTTCTTGGTTATTCCTCTCACAGTAAGGCATACGAAGTCTTTAACAAAAGAACCTTGTGTGTTGAGGAAAGTGTGCATGTGTTTTTTGATGAATCTAACTCTTTGAATGAGAGTGATGCACAGGATGAAGAGTTTGAATTAGGTCTTGTCCAAAAGGAATCGTTGAACCAAGAAAAACAAGGTGAGAACACCCTGAAGAAAACAAGTACAGAAGCTGTTCCTCAAAATGGCAGGCAAGGTGAGAACCAAACAGGGGGAAACACCATTGAACCATGTTCGGAATCATGCTCTTCAGGAACAAGCTTGCAAACAGGTGCAGAAACAGGATCAGGAGGTGTTCTTGAGCCTGATCCTACACATTTCAGTTAGACAGAGCATGTGTCTGTGGATGCACTTAATCCAAGACCATGGAAGCACCATAGTTCGCACCCTCTTGATCAAATCTTGTCAGATATTAATACTGGAGTGCAAACTAGATCTAAACTTAAGAATTTTTGTGCTTTCTATGCTTTTCTTTCTAACATTGAGCCAAAAAGTGTGAATGAAGCTCGTGTAGATTCAGATTGGATCACGGCTATGCAAGAAGAGCTTCATCAATTTGAAAGAAACAAAGTGTGGCACCTTGTACCTCGACCGGCTGAGAGAAAAATTATTGGAACCAAGTGGGTGTTCCGAAATAAGCTAGATGAGTCAGGAACAATCACTAGGAACAAGGCAAGGCTGGTGGTTCAAGGGTACAATCAAGAAGAAGGGATTGATTATGAAGAAACCTTTGCACCAGTTGCTCGTATCGAGGCTATTCGCATTTTAATAACCTTCGCAGCTCACATGGGGATTAAATTATATCAAATGGATGTTAAAAGTGCATTCCTAAACGGATACCTTAAAGAAGAGGTGTATGTCAAACAATCCCCTGGTTTTGAAAATGGTGATTTTCCAAATCATGTTTTTAAACTTGACAAAGCACTTTATGGTTTAAAACAAGCTCCAAGAGCTTGGTATGAACGGTTGTCAAGTTTTTTACTTGAAAATGATTTTAGAAGAGGCAAGGTAGACAATACCTTGTTTCTAAAATCTAAGGGGGAACATTTATTGATTGTCCAAATATATGTAGATGACGTTATATTTGGTGCAACTTATCATGATTTATGCAATGAATTTTCGAATATGATGAGGAGTGAGTTTGAGATGAGCATGATGGGTGAGCTTAACTTTTCCTTAGGCTTACAAATCAAGCAAACTCCAAACGGCACCATGATCCATCAGCAAAAGTATATCAAGGAATTACTTAAGCGTTTTGGGATGGAGTCGGCCAAACACATAGACACTCCTATTTCTCCTTCAACCAAGTTGGTTATGGATGATGGGAGTCCCTCAGTTGAGGAGAAACTCTTTAGGGGCATGATTGGGTCACTCCTATACCTAACCGCTAGTAGACCGGATATTGTTTTTAGTGTTGGTTTATGTGGCCGTTTTCAGTCTAATCCTAAGGAAACTCATCTTAAGGCTGTTAAATGGATACTGAGATATTTGAAACATACACCCAATTTAACTTTATGGTATCCTAGAGGTTGCAATCTTGATCTTGTTGGATATGCTGACGCTGACTATGCAGGATTCCTAGTTGATAGAAAGAGTACCTCAAGTATGGCTCACTTTCTTGGACCTTGTTTGGTATCTTGGGCTACCAAGAAGCAACATTCAGTTGCCATGTCCACAGCAGAAGCTAAATATGTTGCAGCAGCTTCATGTTGTGCTCAACTGTTGTGGATAAGACAACAGCTTAAGGACTTTTGTGTTGACACTGGATGCATTCCTATTTTTGTGATAATACTAGCGCTATTAACATTGCCAAAAACCCATGTCAACACAAAAGGACAAAACATATTGACATTCGACATCATTTCTTAAGAGATAATGTGGAAAAAGGCTTTATTTCAATAAATTTTTGCTCCACTGAAAATCAAATTGCTGATATATTCACTAAAGCACTAAGTAGAGACCAATTCGAGAGAAACAGATTGGAATTGGGGTTGGTGAAAACACCCTGAGAACACCTGTTCTCAGAGTTAGACCAAGCTGACAAAAACACCTTATAATACCTGTTCTATCCCCTTGTTTGCAATTTTTGTTATCAAAACAGTGGTCTATGCTTAACGAATATGTATAGTCTTGTGTGCTACTATGATTATATGTGAAGACTGCTGCCTTGGGAGATGGAGAAAGAGTATTCATGACAGACCTTGGAATGAGAGAAGCATGTTCAAGAACAGGCAGCTCGAACAGGTATGCCTTGATTGTCATTAACGTATGCTGCCTGCTTAAATTCTAGGTGTTCCCTAGGTGGCCCTTCATAATGGGTAGGGAGTTTAAAAAACCCCCTTGCGTGCGTCTGTCTTCCCCGTCTTGCTCTCTCTCTCTCTCCTCTGTTCTTGCTTTCAAACCCTAGCAAAACCCTCAAAACCTGAAATTCTTCCTTGCGATAATGGCTCCCAAAACTGATTCTTCATCAATCTCTGAGAGTAACAACATGATTATACCCTCGATTCCGGCTCCTCCTCGCCCAATTATCCATACAATCTTCGGGTATCTCAATCGGTTAAACCTCAAAAGTATTGGGCTTGAGTTGAATGATATTCCCTACTCCTTCGGTTGGAAATTAGTGGTGTATGTGGGAACAATCCCTTGTCCCATTTCTTCTGAAGCTGTTGCTGGTTCTTCGGGGTTCCAAGACCAATTCTTGGAGAACCCAGAAACCCTCTTTGGGGATTTTGAACCCTGTTCTTCTGCGCTATTCCCAGAAACAACTCAAAGAATAGGGGATGCATTCTTCGATGATCTGTTCATGGATCTGAAGGAGGACTCTGGTGAGAAAACAGAAGAAAGTCCTGTCCAAGGGGATGACTATGTTCCTCTAGTCTCTCAAACTAGAGAGAAGAGAAAAAGGGTGAAGATGGTGGCTAGGCGCACCCGAACGCCAAGAACACGACCACCACCAAGGTCTCGCCCCTCTCTAACTCCCTCTTCTCCTCCTTCTAAACCTTCTCGCAAATCTGTGAGAATTGCTTTCAGATCGACCCCCAGATCCTCCAAACCTTCTGCTCCAGTTATTGAGGAGATTTCCTCTTCCTCCTCGAGCCTTTCTGGTTCTGATTCCGAGGATCGCTCCTTCAAACAAGGGACCCCCGTGGTCTCAGAATCCTCTGATGAACAAAACCCTTCAAAACCAATCACCACTTCTTCTAAACCTTCAGCCTCAAAAACACCCCTCAAGAGGAAACCAAAAACAACCCCTCTTTCCAAAACTGCATCCCCGGCTCCTCAAATCAAAAAAGACCAAATTGTCCACTCCCTCTCCCCTGTCTGAGAAACACGCGCAATTCCTCCGGCGCAATGTTGTAAGGGGGAAGGTAGTGAACATACCCTTCCTGGGCTGGGGGTGTTCTTGACCAAGCTTCGAGCCCAAGGCTGGCTTGAGTTGTTTGCAAACACCCAGCAAGGGTGTTCTGTGCCCGAGTTGGCTGACTTCTGTGCCAACTGCTCTGTCACAAATGGGGTGGTGACAAGTGCTGTCAATGAGTGGCATTTCTCCTTCGATGCAGCCACTCTTGGTGACATTCTGGGCATCCCCTCCCATGGATTTGCTGTGTATGTGAGGGAGGACAAAACTGTCCTAGAGACAGCCAGGCTCCTGGAGATATCCAAGCGGGTCAGCCAGAAACAGAGCTTGAGAACACCCTCCTCTGTAAAAAAGGGTGATCTGATCCCTCTTCACCAACTACTTTTCATGTTCGTCATTAAGAACGTGATTCCAAGGGGTCAAGGGAGAAACTCAGCAGACCTTTTTGATCAGTACCTGGTCGACTTCTTGGATAGGGAGGAACCCATAAATCTTCCTGCTATCATGATTCGCCACATTGGGCGAATTGCGAACACCACCCAAAACCATGATCTCGGGTATGGGTTCTTGCTGACCAAGGTGTTTGAGCACTTTGGTATTGAGCTTAAACGGAGAGTGCCAGCTCAACTGATTGATGAAATTAGCGTTGACACCCTAATGGGGTGTGACTTTGAAGTTGGCCATGGGTCAACTCACAAAAAGGGTCTTCGACCACCTCGACCTCCTGTTTCTGAGAAACCCAGTCCCACCGTTGAAGCTGTTCTTGAGGATAATGCACGCCTCAAAGAAGAGCTTTCTGCTGTGAAGTCTGCTCTTGAAGCAGAGAAGGCCATCTCAGCTAAACGCCACGAAGAACTCCTTGCACTCCTCTCTGATCTCGTTCCCAGTATTCCTCCACTGCAATCAAGACCACACCCTACCCCTTGATTGTATAGATTGTTCTCTCGCTCTCCTCTCCTCCCCTTGTTGTTTTTCTTTGGCATTGCACTTGGCATTGTTCTCTGCGCGCTTACTTGTCGTAACTGTTTTGCAACCACCCGTTACTTTTTTCTTTCAATGCTGTTCTTGCTTTTTAATGATGCCAAAAGGGGGAAGACGAACCATTACTTGACAAATATTGACCCTCTTTCAATTTGGAACACTCGGACCTTAGTGGATAACCAAATCAATCAGCATACATGGTTCTCAAATTTGTTTTCAATATTTGTCAATATGGTCACTTGGTTTGTCATCATCAAGAAGGGGGAATTTGTTGAGTTATTATATTTAGTTTTGATGATGACAAATCCAAGTGTAAAAATTTGTCCAAGTAACGTTGCTCCAAACACGATCTCCAAACAGGCCTAACTGGTGTTTGTGATCTTTATTGTATTAACTGGTTTGCTACATGTGAGAATAAGTCTTCAAAACAGGTTTTACTTGGTGATTCTATATTAAGTCAAGAACACCCTCTCGACAGTTGATTGTAAGGCATATTCCTGAACTCTAGCAATGCAAAGAACAACCCCAGCAAACAAGGTAGCCTTGGTGTTCACAGCAGCTCTACAAATCTTGGACAAGTTGACTGGTTCAAAACAAGAAGTCTTGGATATATAGGTTTTATTTATTTAGACTCTTGTTAATATGCCAATATTGAAAAAGTCATTTTAAACACCTCTTGAATCGGTATTTGCGCTAAGTGCTTCAGAACACCAGTTGCGAACAACCCTGCAAACAGGGTGCCTAGGTTGTTTCTGAACTGAAGTGGCCATACCCGGTTATCTTTGAAAATTCATTTCGGTTGGCCAAGATCTCCAGAATACTTTCTTTAAATTCCAAGATTGCTATTTTTCTGGAAAGGATATTTCTTGGAAATATTATGGGAGATTTGCGAAAATAGGTTTTGGGAGATTTGCCAAAACTAAAAGATTCCCTTTGCCTATATTTTCGGATATGATAAAATTTCAAAAGCTGAAATTTCTGGTTGTCATTTGAATCTTCTTCACGGCTATGGGGAGATAAGGGTTATCTCTTAAGATAACAAATCCCTTATATTTTGGGAAAAAATTTATCACTAGCCGTTGGGGAGTATTTCTTGCTTGAAAATCGTTTTCCATACTTAGCTGATTCTTTCACCTCTCCTTGTTTTTGACCGTAGGATTTTGTGTTTAAAATCTCAGCATTTCACTCCCATTTGCATAGAGGAGAAAAGACGAGAAACATACACAACATACGCAAAAAAAGGGAAAATTTCAAAAGTGGTTTTTCTAGTGAGAAGAATTTTTCGAGTTAAACTGAGCTTTCAAGATATTGGTATACTAGGACCTCATTGTACCTTACATCTGCTTAAATCAGAAGCACCCCCGTAAAGTGTTTTGTAACCCTGATCTTGGATCAGAAAAGTGAGTGAGTGGTCCTCAGTCGCGTGGACTTTGGACGTGTCCAATCTGGTGAGATTTGGATGTGGTGTAACCCTTCTTAGAGAAGAAGGTTACGTGGTTGCAAGTTGTAACAAGGTGTGTTACATTTATAACGTGTGAAGCCCGTTAGTGAAAGTGGTTAAATCCTACACGAGGTAGGTCATGGTTTTTCACGCCTCAGTTGGGCTAGAGGTGTTTTTCACGTAAAAATTGTGTGTGTGCTTTATTTTCCGCATTTATCTTGGTGATTTTCGCATTTGCAATATTTGAGAACACCCCCTGCGAACAAGTCACTAGGATGTTTGTCATATGAGAATAACCTCTGTGAGGGTGTTTGTTATTTACAACGCGAAAATCAGACACCACAATTCACCCCCCCTCTTGTGGTTGTATACTCACGAATTTAACATCCCATTTAATTTTTCCTATAATTTTACGAGAGTATAAGAAAAGAACATTTGTCTTGAAAGACCAAAATCCTATTTTGCAATAGCATTTAGACAAATATAAACTAAGGCTCCATTTGGACCTTGAAAAATTTGGTGAAAAGAAAAAAATTTAGAAAAGTTACTTTTTTTTTTTTTTTGTGTTTGGTTTAGAGAAAATCGCACAAAAAAAAATATCAACGAAAGTGAGGTGGAAAAATTATTAGAAATAAGTGATAAAATTTTCCTCATAAGATTGTGAGGATAGTTTGAGAAAAATTTCCAACCTCCTCCAATCTTACATTGCTTAGATGACATCAAAATGATTCAAGTAGTTCATCAACATTCAAATTTTTACATCCAAATTTTTGTATTTTTTTCTCAATCCAAACAAGAGAAAAAACCTAATTTTTTTCCCTACTTTTTTTTTCTTCATATTTTTTCCTTCAATTTTTCTTTTCACTAAATTTTCTAAGGACCAAACAGAGCCTAATTGTCTATTATGAAATAAAGAAGAGCTTTGATCCGCGTATGGAAGAAACATTGTTTTTAAATGTTGTTTGCCCCCAATATCAAAGATTAATATACACTCAAGGATTGCAAGCTAATACATTTTGACAATTTTAATCGAAGCAACATTTTTCAATACAAGTAGAGTATCAAAAAATTCTCAGATTTTTGGACAAAGCAGCTTGCCGACCTCATCAATTCTTGATGAATGTTGGTTTTTATTTGCACAATCAACCCGTGCACTTCATTGCTCCTAATTGGCTTTCTCGAATTGTGCATGACCTATGCTTACAAGGTCCCGGTAATTAGACATGGTTACGCAATGTATTTCATTGACATCACATGAACCGTGGCACTTTACAATTTTTTTAACGGGTATACACATCCAATCTGTTGGGCCCCTACTTCAAGGGATATCAATGGCCAACAATAGACAGGGGGCAATTGTCAAACCCTAATTAAGTCCACCATCTCCATAAACACACACCAATCCTCACAAAGAGGTAAAATGTGCCTCCCTAGGATCAAACTTAGATGGAACATGTAGAAGGTAGAGTTCTTGTCCATCAGATTAGGACATCTTCAGTTAGAGGGCATTTACATGACCCAGTTATATAGTTATCTCCTTGGACAATTGTCATAGAATTTGCTTTGTCCAGGTCCATTTGCTTTGTATTGCTGTGCCTTGTTCATTAGCATTGCTTGATTACAGAAATCAATAAATCTAATCATGGCCTAACCTTATTATGTATCAGTAGACAACCATAATTAAATGTTATGGCTTAAACATCAAAATATATATATAAGTACATATATATATATATATCATATATATATATCTATATATATATATATATATACCTATAATAAATATATATATATATATATATGGGGGAGGGATCAAGTAGTAATCAGGTGAAAACCCCTAAATTTATGAGAAATTTTAATTTTTTCTGTTAGATCTCATGTCAACAATCTAAATTAATGCGTTAAGCAATTGGCATCATGTGACCAAGGGGAAAAAAAAAGTTAGGGGTTCTCTTTCACTGTCCCCATGGACCCCATCCACCTTGTGCATTTCGCTCTTTCCCTCCTCCTTTCCCTCTCTTATTCTGTCGACCTTCACGGCACTTCTTCTATCCTCAAGGTTAGAGTTGAGAAAAACTGATTCAACACGAGTACTGATTTAAAACCGATATGAAATTAAGTTTGGGTATAAATTTTCGACCCGTTTCAGTAAATTGGTTGACACATTCAACCTGTTTAATTAAACGGGTTAGTTTCAGGTCGACATCCTCAATACGAAAAAGTACCTATTTAATCCGTTTAATTAAATGAGTTAAGTAAGTCAACTCATTTTTCCATTCGACATTTATCTATTTACTTTTTATTAGATAATTAAGAATATAAATTTTTTTTAAAATTGTGAATTATGACGAATCAGGGGAATTTTAAAGAGTAATTATTTAATGTGATATGTAAACTTAATTTTTAACACTGTAATTACGTATTAGTTGAAAATATTAAATGCATAAATAGTTAATTAGACGATTGAACTTGGCATACGGGTACAGGTCAAGGTTTTTCAACCCGTTTAATAAACGGGTTAGATTCAGGTCAAGAAATTCTCAACCCGTTTAAGTTCGACACGAACACGTAAAAATCCGACCCGACACGACCTATTACCCAGCTCTACTCAAGGTGCAACAAACCCTAATTGGCATTGGATGTGCATGGCGGATTAGAGATCTAAGGCTACAAAATTGAGGGTTTATCAATCGACGGCCGAAAAAACATGTGTAATGTTTCCGTGGTCTCAAGCTTGCCTTTGACTTGGAAGGTATCCTTTGCGTGCCATTGCCCAGAATTTCATCTTCATCTCTCAAGGCCATATAGATCACGTTGTATTATTTCTCTCTTATCTTCATTTCTTGTTTGAATTAATTAATGGGGTATGCCCTTTTGCATATGGTTTGTTGGGTCGTTTAATTTCTAAGTAATTGGATTTGTGGAGGGCAATTGGGTTGCTAGAAGCAATGTGTATGTGTGTTTTGATGCGGACGCTAGGGTGAATTTGCTAGAAGGAAGTTGTTAACAATGGGTTAATGTTGAAATTTATTGATTGTATGTCAATTTCTTTATACGCATTGTATGTTATTCACTTTGGAGTGCAGATTATATGATTCTACTTTTTTCCGCTTCAACCTCTGTTGCCTCCTCAGTTCAATGGAGAATAACACAAAATTTCTCCAGCAATCATGAGGCTATGAAATTTGTCTCTTAACTTACATACCCTTTAATTGCACAGGTTCTTATTTGACTTGATTAATGCATAATGATGATGCATATGCTTAATGATGCCCACACTAAATGAATATAATTGTGCAAGTTGAATGCTTTTGAGTTTCTAAGAAGTGTTTTGTAATCAGAAGTTATAAAGAATCCATCTCCCATTCGATGATATGTTTCTTGTCCTTGTGTATGGCTCTTAGACGTCTATAGGGTGGTGAACTTTGCCTATAAATTTGTAGAGCATCTTTATGACATTAAGACATTGGCGTAGCCACCGTGGTGTCAAAGGTGTCACCCTACACCCCTCTCCAAAAAAAAAAGTTAGAAATTAAAAAATTTAGAATTTGTGTATATATAATAAATACGTTGAAGTTACACATGAAGTTGTGCGTAGCTTAGTGGTCCATGTGCCTCCTTCTTTGCTTTATCTAATGCTCATTTTTGAAGTGTTAATTTTTTCAATTTTTTTTTTTTTTAACAACTTACACCTTGCTACGTAGTCAGATAAGTAACCCCCGCCCCTTCGTATTCTTTGACCCTCTACGCCCAGCCATTGGCCACCCAACCCCCCACCCACACACACTCAGCCCAGCCACCAAAGCACCGCCCACCGCCCACCGGCCACCGGTGACTGGCGACCGGCCCCACGCAGAGTCACCTCCCGACGGTTAGCGCACGGCCCACAAGCCTTACCTCCCTCTTCAAATTTGTGATTCTCCTTTTACTAACATTAGTTTAGATGTTGTAATTGACTTGAATTTTTTACTTTTCTTCAACTTGGAGATTAAATAAGTTTGTATTGTTTGATTTGTGAGTTTGTTTGTCAATTTCAATTCCAAATTTGTTTAATTTATGGGTTTAATTTCAATTCTAGGTTAGCTCTTAATTTGTAGATTAGTTTGTTTTATTGTTTAATTTGCGAGTTTGTTTGCCCATTTCAATTGCCAATTTCTTTAATTTACGGGTTTAGTTTCAATTCTAGGTTAATTCTCAATTTGTAGATTAGTTTGTTTTTATAGTTTAATTTGTGAGTTTATTTGCCAATTTCAATTCCAAATTTGTTTAATTTATATGTTTAATTTCAATTCTGGGTTTCGTCGAGGCCAATTAGATTAAATATAATTTAATCGTTATTTAATTGCAGTTTATGGTTATTGTTGAATTTTATATTGTATACTATTAATTCCAACGCCCCTCTCCGAATTTCCTGACTTCGCCACTGCGTTTAGAAGCTTGTTTCTAGTTGTATTTGACATAAGTTCTAACTTGCATACTCATCTGAATTGCGGGGTCCATATTGACATAAAGTCCTAATGTTGTTGAGATTAGTGTGAGATCCCCATGATATTTCTCGGTAAATTAATTTTGGTGTTGTATTGGCTATTTGTACACTAGCCTATTAACTCAATGGTAGAGCATTTGTGCGATAGCACAAAAGATGTAAGTTCAACTCCTACATAGATTATTTTAAGTAATTTTAATTTTTTATATGTATTGTCTAATATTTATCTAACTAAATAGTTATGCATGTGAAAGAAACTCCAATTAGTCACCTTTCAAACATTGATCATTTGCCCGCCGTATTGGTGTTTCACATATCATATTTTCTTCAAAAAGAGTGCCTCTACAGCTAATCCACCTCTGGTTAGTGTAGGGCGGTCTTGCTTGCTGACCAACACAGATGATTAGTATTGTTCAACCTAGGAATTCTTGTTTTCAAACATAAGACTACTTTTTGTCAGACGAGTTTGAGCATATATTGCCAAATTGGTTCAGCATATGGTTATAGCATTCTCAGCCAATTTTTTTTTGGAACTCTGGCCTGCCACGTCAGCAGAAGTTCCACAATTTTGGAACTTGCATTCCATCACTTCTCCAATCTATGGAATTCCAATTTTAATCATCCAATAAAAATATTGGTTATGGACCCACCTCATAACACACAATCTATTATTTAAATCATTTAAAAATTATTTACTTACTCAAAAAAAAAAAGAAA